>JACCGJ010011232.1:0-42957 GCA_013407085.1 Atriophallophorus winterbourni | reverse complement strand
CGAGAACTTCGATTCGCATTGCGCCATCCGTCTACACAAATACTAGTTCGAAACGCAAATAGTCCAGCGGATACGCATAGCTGGTGAGAGGCAATAACCTCGAAACCGGTCCTGTGCTTCCGGTGTGATTTTAGCGTTTCGAAATGGTGTTCTACTTCTAACTATCCTGGGGTTGTAATAACCCTCGCGCAATACGCCGTTCCATCAGTTGGGGCTTATTTTAGTCCCTTCAGCTACTTATAAAGTAGCGAGTAGACGCATTGCAATTCGATGCATTCCAGTAAACATTTAGAAATCCTCGAAAGTTAATTAATTCGGCTTTGAATGACTCGCTTTCAAAATCATAATGATTCTTATAATATCGGAAGACACTTGGCGATTTACCGGTAAAACGACACCCAAACCGACAAAGCATGTTTGCCGAAGTTCATCCGCAGGTCGACGTCAAGTCTAAGAGCAAATATTACGCAAGATTACTCAATGGGAAAACGAATTCCAGACATTTGTTTTCTTTCAAAATAACTAAAACTGAATCCCTTTGGTCTGGATTGGTTTGACAGTATAAAGCTACTCGACATTAATTAACTTTATTATGCTGCACACATATCTCTCTCAAAGAAACACAATGGAACTTAACGTTTCCGTGCAGAATACTCCACTAGCCTTAATTCACTCCTGGCTGACCACCATTTAACGAAGAATGTTCGAATGAAGGGTGGTTATTGCTTTGCAAAATCAGACTTCTTGGAAGCTTGGAGTCGATAAATTATTTCCGATTTATTATTGATTATTATTGTTGACGTTCACATCTTCGTAGCAACGATGCAGTTTTGAAAATGCAAAAACAGGAAGATGTCACCATATAATGTTCATTTATCGCACTAGTTAACCACTATAATGATTTTGTAAGATCAACGCATGAGTCACGTGGACCAATAAACGGCTTGTTGAAGAAATCTCTCCCATACTAGTAGTCAGAGAAGACTCAAAATTCATTTGAAAGAATCAAATGAATGCTGAATTCGAATCTTATTCTTACACACTATAACACAAAATTGCCTATCGCAGTGTCAACAAACGCATCCAGCTATGGAATTAGAACTTTATGTCACAGGTTTTTTCCTGACAACCTAGAAATCTCTGGCTAATGGAGCACGATCTCTCACCCCAGCAGAAATAAACTACTGTCAAATTGATAAGGAAGCATTACTTATCATATTTGCAGTACAGGATATCCACAAAATACTATATGTACGTACGTTTACGCCACTGACCGATCACAAGCCATTACTAGATATTTTGACGTCAAAATAGGCAATTCGATGTATACCGCTAACAGGCCACAGGGTTAACAATACTTCTTGGATATCAAGTACATTCCGTCAAAATCCGTCAAAACCCGATGACCGCTCACTTTTAATTGCGGCGAAAAGCAAAATGCAGTAAGACACGGTGGCCTATATAAAAGTCCGATGTGTACTCGCTGCTACAACAAACAATTTACCTGTCAAATTCAAAAGAATACGACGAGCAACGCCACAGGAGCCTTTCCTACAACAAGTGTGCGAATACCACAGATCCAGCAAGCCCCAAACCGTGAAAAATGCTGAGCTTCAACAATTTCAAAAGCTTCACCATAGATTATATATTGTTTACGAATGCCTAATGCTGGCAAATGGCGCCGTTGTCCCGCAAACATCATTATTTGATGTTTCGGAGCAATTCCATGCCAGTAATCCTGAATGAACTGAATGAACTTCCTGGGACGATGTTTCGCCTATTGGCAGTTGATGGACTCTAATATTGAGAATATTACCAGCTCATGGTACAAATGTCAATCGAACATAAAATCCCCAAAAATGCGATGAACATTCTTAGTCAACCCCAATGGTTGACTGATCAAAGAACAATCTCGATTCAAATGAAGCATCATAACTCCTTATGGTGGAAGAAGGGTGTTTTTGGAGAGTTTGTTCATGTTTCGTGTCTACTCATCAGTACCAAGTCTTTCGAAATATTCACAAAGCTTATCACAACGGTCCACATTGAGAGCACTGGACTCGCGTTTCGCTCTTATCAGAGCTCATCAGCAGTGCATATCCTGTCTCGGGTCTGACTCGAACCATGGACCTCCACATTGTAGTCTCATGGCTTACGGCCTGAGCTACCGACCCCCATTTGACCGATCGCGATTAAGTCTTCATAAATGTCTCTCCAGACTGGCACATTTGAATAGCGTCATGCCCGACCACTCGAGAAGGAACCAGCAACAACTATTGTGGTCGTCCAACCGATCTGATCTCCTCGTCAGGTCTTTCTTCCTTCTTCCTTATAGTGGACTCACAGAGCAAATGAACGCAGGTGATTTCATTTCAAGCACAGGTAAACATGCAAGAAATTCAAAAAGTCTTTTCACGCTTTGATTTTCCGCAGAAATTGCTACCAGACAATAGGGGGTAAATCACCTATACTGTGATATATAACGAATCCATCCACCAGCATAACATCAGCAGTCAAATTGTCAAGTAGAAAACTTTGTGAACACATTCAAGAAAGCCATGCTCAAAGCTTACTGATAAAAAGTGTGGATAGTGTATAGCAAAGATTTTTGCTCGTCTACAGAATCACTCCGAATACAATCGCTTTATGTGGACTGTCACCATCTGAACATTGGCCGGAGCTTTAATCGAAAACAATATTACACCACATGCTACCTTACAAAACATATTGCAATACACGACAGCAAGTGAAAGAAGGACGATAAAATCGATATCAGATGCGTCACATTTAGAAAATGCTCCTGACAAATGAATACAGCGGAGCAAATATCAGATGGACCGCGAGAATCGCCAGGACAATTTTCCTTCGGGATTAATATTTAAAAGAACAAATGGATTTGACATACGTATCAAATACGACTAGCAATACTAAACCTGAAGTACGAATGCATTAAAAAACGTCTTTGGATATCATGCTGGGTGAATTAAATGTTAAAATGTTCCAGTAAACAAATGCACAAAATGATACTGGCTAGTCTCAAAACCCCAGGTGGAACCGAAACTAAATTCTTACTGGAATCAAGTAAAAAAGGTGATGTTTGAAGGCACCACTCGTAACGTACAAAACAACCCCAATCGCTTATATTGGACTGCAATTGGACATAACAGTTGATCTTTACAAACATTACAAATCACCACTCTTTTTGAAAAATTGACTGACGTTTACAATAATTATCCGCATATTATCGATCGACATACTAGAGACATTTTATGACCATTATTGCAGTGCTCACTTACACTGCATTTACAAACTACAATCGGTTTCTGTCAGTATGCCGTCTTCAGGTTTATATAGATTAGTTTCAGTTATCCTTGAAACAGTGGATAAGTTGTAAAACATGTTTTGATTTAATGCTACTCTCACACAGAGCTCGTGCAACGAACAACGGTTTTCAAACGAAGAATCGCATAGTGATTCGTAATCAAGCTCTCGAGGCGCTTATGGGTGACCAAAGTGATTTTTTGCTCACATCGCCCCGCACTAACTCTTCACTACCGGTTTCTGGCTATTTGCCGCCATCAGGTGTAGACTCTAAGATTCGGTTCAGAAAGCGTTGATAAGTGAGCGTTGTATAAGTGGTAAATGATGTTATATTTTAATAACACGGTGAAGCATTGTTATCCAAACATCATGTTCGTTACTAAGATCCATACTCACCACTGATATATAAATTTATCTTCTTTCATTATTTGTCAACAATGTCAAGACTCACTGAACCTAATCTTGTTGTCAACACCTGATGATGGCTAACAGCCAGAAACCGGATGTGGTGTGCAATTACTGATGATGTGATAATTACAAAACTGGTCATTACCATTGATTTGATCGGTTGACTTAAATCCATTTTGTGGATCTTTTTCTGTATTCGATCTCGTGATCCGGATGTAAATCAATACTTAATTTAAGTTCAAGTGTCTTTTCGCCATTTTACGTTTTTGAAGATCGAATTTTGGGATTGATGCGGGTGATGGTCCTCTTTATCAAATTACATAACAGAATAGTTAATTTCTCACTGAAACGCCATGTTTAGCTTAGCCAGATAAAGTGAACCAGCATAAAAGCCGTCATATCCTCATTCAGCAATGGGGATGCTCAAAGTATTGCATTAAATAACGCAAAAGTATGCTACGGAACCAGCCAAATTTCAGCGTATTCACAAAATTAATTTTCTGATTTTTGTCTCCCAATAGCTCAAGTGTTGTGGAGTCGACAGCGAAATTGAATTTACCAACATGTCAACTACCGATTTCTATGGTGGCACCAACTTTTCCCGTGAGTACTTAACTTTCGAATATTTTAAATAAAACTTTTTGAATTAGATAACAAGATAAATTTGCGAAACGTAAATAATATTTGAAATATGTGAACATCAATTCAGAATCGCGCATTTAGCGGAATGATATTTCAACTTGCCGAGGGAGATTAAGCGAATATATCTGTGTTTTTTCCTTTTGTAGTTTCGTCTAAAGATTGAACAATCAACGTCAAATATCAAGTTACAAATATACATTTATTCAACTTCTCAAACAAAATTAAATTCACAATTCTCACTAAGGCAAAAGCAAAATCCTTTATTCTGAACACGCTATTTAATAGATGAAAAATGTAAAAGGCATTCAACTCTACTAACCGTTCCAAAGACGTCAAAAATTATATGTAATAAATTCAGTTTTCAAACTGTGGAATCTACCATTCGGATTGGTAACAAAATAGTCAATGTAAGATCTAACTTCCATCTCATTAGGTAGAGATCATTTTAAATTTTCCAAAACCTGAGCAGCCATTTGCCCCTAGCATATTTGTCTCTCGTACACAAATCTTAATTCCAGTTTAAGCGATATAATGATTTACTGCAAGCTTGAAATTTCTGGACATATATATCGTGTGAGGGATTGGATAAAAGACACGCATGTCCTGATCGAAATGATACTAACTTATGAGTGCAATCAACTTGGAGTCAATCGACGATTGTGTGTGATAGAAATGCATGCCCACGGGCTAAACCCATGTACGTCTGTGTTTTCGCCCGTTATGAGCAGTTGTTTGTGCTCGTTTCAAGTAACAACAGATTACAAGTTTACAACTAGTTTATCATTCTTATACAGTGTCAACGCATGCGGATTCTGATCGTTTTCTCTCTACCCAATGACTGCAATCATTACAAAACGGGTCGTGCTATGTTTAGGTGATGAACATGCTTTTAAAAACGGAATTTTGTAGCTAAAAATCATGTAAAAATGTGTAAAAATAATGGTTTACATTAACGTCTATTTAACCAAATTATCATGAATCACATCTAAAGGATTTGTGTTAATTTTGAATAAAAAGACACACGATAAGAGGTGGTTTATGGGTATATTATTTTCAACTCAAAGAATTGAATTGTACAAACACATTTTTGATGTACAAGCGTTATGAAACAGTCAACGGGTAGTTTTTCATGTTTGTGCCTCGAGCTGATAAGATAAAGAATGTAGTAATCTGGAAACGTCATGTTCCAGACCGAAGTTTGCTCTTCAAAGCTGGTCGCCATTGCGAAATAATCAACGCAACATTAAGTGAACTCTTGGAGAAATGATCAGCGACATAAATATCACGATAATATCCGAAATGATTATCGCCATACAACCAACAACTGACTCGTCTTAAAGATACATTTTGTTTCTCGAAATTCCTCTCATTTTCAAAATCTGTTTTTACGCTTTTTATTTTTGTTGTTGTAGATGTCCAAATTCCAATTCCCTGTTGCAAAATGAGCGTGGGGTACACTTTAATTGACCCAACGTGCCCCGAAACGCCAACGGAACTAAATAGTTACAAGTCGCAACCATGTAGAAAACCACTCCACGATACGGTGATGCGCTACATGGATTATGCGGCATATGGGTTGATTGGTTTATTCGTACTTCTCGTAAGTTAGAGAAAATAAATTTCTATTTATCTATCATTATAATTAAAATTATACAACTCTATTTTTTTAATTATTTCAGCTCGTACTCATGCTGTTTACGGTGTTGACCATCTCTATTGACGTTGTCTAATTGTGGACGATACCACCCGTTGCATGATGGGTTATTTCTAATTTAAGCAGCGACTTTTATGTTGAGAGTGCTCTTGTTCCATTTTATTTAATTAACTGGCTGACTTTATGTTTGCATCATTTGTGCTGAAATATATTTTCTGTCAATAGTTTTTGGTTGGTTCATTTTAATTTTAAAATTATATTCTGGGTTCGGCTTAGCATTTCACTAGAAGTCTTAATT
This sequence comes from Atriophallophorus winterbourni, assembly GCA_013407085.1. Taxonomy (NCBI): domain Eukaryota; kingdom Metazoa; phylum Platyhelminthes; class Trematoda; order Plagiorchiida; family Microphallidae; genus Atriophallophorus; species Atriophallophorus winterbourni. The sequence continues at coordinate 36,634 of JACCGJ010011232.1, read as the reverse complement.
TATTGCGCAAACCTTTTAAAAAGACAAGTAACCAAGGTTGTCAGGGCCTAAGCGGTTTTGGGGATAAGCTGACCATTCCGAGAATGCGCCTCATATAGCCACTAACAATTAAGTCTTACTGCCGGGTTTCTTGCGTGGTTCTTTGTGACCCTGCTCAACTGGTTTTACTGACAGGAGAATAGGCACGGACAGTTTGTTGCCATGTTATTATGAATTTGATTCTGGGACATGAACTTAGTGAGTTCGTGAGGGACGTCCACCCAAGTGAAGGAAACTCCTTATCTGAAACCTCCACCGCTTTGCGGTTGCATCAAATTCAGGAAAGACTTCAGGTGTCAATCTCGAGGAATAATCCAGCGCCGGAGTCCCGTTAGACTGCTCGGAGTTGTATTCAACTCTGTCCAGGCAACAACTGCGTTGACATTGTTTCCACTTATGACTTGAAGTGGAAGCACTTGCTGCATAATAACAACTACATCTAAATATTTCATTACCGTAAGGAACATCTCGGCGCACCAATTGATTTTTTTACTGACGACGTCTCGAACATCAGTGATTTAACAAGATCAGCTGTTACTATCAATGAGCTGAAAACAGCTAGAGTTTTCGTGTTGCTGTTCTGAAAGACAATCTCATGCTAACAGAGCATGATCACGCATTTTTTTGGAAAGAGAGGGACTCTGATTGGCTTCGAATCTATGGAGTTATTTGGCCATGCCCAGAAGTGTACTTAAAGTATCCGAACCAAGCAGCATTACTAAAACTATTACGTTGGTCAACATTTACACACTGACGCTCTATGCGCTGAGTGAGACGCTGGAAAAGACACTTTTAATCACAATCACACAACAGTCCTCAATAACGGGACTCTAAAATACTGAGTGATTTCAATGCTAGTGTTGGTGCAGAGTAGTTAGATCTTGTAGAATCTAATTATGCCATACAAAGGAGAAGATCAACTGTTGACATTATGTTCACCCTGTGACTGTAGGAAACTTTATACCATTATACACTGATTTTATTCATTTAACACGTTGAGTGTGAAGCGACCCACTGGTGGTTTGCTTTAGAAAATAGTAGAGAATATTTAAAAACATTTTAAAAATTACTATTTATGTTATTTTCTGTGTAGACGATGTCGGTACTTTGATATAAAAGGTTGAAATTATAGAAAATGTGTTTAACTCCTTTATATGAATATCAGAACAAACATATATATAATTTTGAAATAGAAAGTTTTAATATTGCGAAAAATGAAAGAAATTAAACATTATGGTTTGACTTGAATCTTGACAAGCACATAAATGGCTTCCCAGAGCATCCTTGGCAAAATGTGTACACTTTTGTCGCCATTCTATCGGCAACTTTTGATCCTTCTGACTGCGAGATCATTTTATAGCATCCCACACAGCGCTTTCTCAGCTTGCCTTTAGGGCCTGGTGTTTCATTCAACTGAGCAGTCGGCAAGCCTTCTGTTATCGGAGAAGCTCAGCTTCTTGGCTTAAGCTGTTCCTTGGACAGTTCTTCCTTAAATGAAAACAAGAACTTTCTTTCGTTTGGGGTGGCAGTCTGCCATTTATCCTGCTGTGGAGAACCTACTCTTCTTTCAACTTCATTTTCATTATTATTTGCTTCACTAGTATCGCTACCCAACTCATTTTCATCACTCGATTCATCATACTTCGAACCATCGGTACATTCTGGAGAGAATGTCATTTGACGAAATGGTATCATCACTGTTTGAAGAAAGTTTATCATGTTTTGTTTTCTTGATATACCATAAAAAGAAGAGGCTTCTATATTGAAGGGTCTGAAAATACAAAAAGTACATCGAGAAATAAAAATATATTGTTGAAATAAATAATTAAGCATTCGACTAGGTCAGCGGAGTGGGTATTTTGAAAATTCTTGATTCTTTAGAGTGGTCTGAACGACTGCTAAAATTCGTTATTTCGTTTAACTCTAAAATAAACAGTTCAGTAAACTTTAAAGTTCGCAGCCTAGAAGACTTTCAAATTTACCTAAGTATCAAAGAATGACGATTCCTTGCTCACTTCTTTTACGGTATATTCTTTGCTCTACTGCTGAAGCACGTATTTAGGATGAGATCAGGCGGTATACGGTTATTGTTACTCACCGCAAGAACACCAGTTGCTAATCTACAGTCGACTATCAAATTGAAATTAGATTCGGTATAAAAAATTGCGGATACTAATTGATGAATAGCGTTAATACATCTAACGCAGAAATCTGACCCCGAAATCTTCATAAAGACGACGCCAAATTTACAATATCATGGATGAAAATTATAGGAACATCAAAATCTAGAGTGGCTGGATATGGTGATTTCGGATAACACTATCGCTTCAAGAAATATACAAAAATAATCAATATTAATAGACGAAATTGTTCAGAACAAATTGAACCCGGGACGACGCAAGAGTTAGAAAAAGTCACTACAATAACGACAAGAAAACCAAGACCAAGAAGCATTGTGACCTGAAAAACAAAATTCAGAATATAACCCCCATCAAAATACTACCAGTGGGAAACTTTGGGTCAAAAACCTGTCAAACAGAACCCTGACTACGAACGACCAATGCCTTCTAGGACGCGGTCTAGACTGGCGTCCACCGTTTGACCGTTTGCGATTACTCATTCATGAATACGATTTCAATGTCTATAGGAAGAATACGCACATGGATCAAATCTTGCATTTCCACAGCGAGCACACGACTAGTCATGATCGAAGCTGATTTCAAGTAATGCAAATCAGATCAGGCTGATTCTCTTTTTTGGTCCTGAAAATTTATTACGTAGTCGACCCCCAACTCGTTCAATTTTTTGCAACTTCGCATCCATCACCAGACCATAGCACGTTCGAATCTCTATAGCGCCAAAATCATACTAAGGAAAAATTTGTCGACTTCAGAGTGATAAGATATTACTAATCGGTGACATTGTACACGTGACAGAACAAAAAATACAGATTTTTTATTTTATGCAAATGTCGTGAAAGGACGAAAAATGTTCTCAGCATGCTTGTAGCGGTAGTCCCTTCGATTCAATATGTTTAATCGTTTGGTGCCACCCGATTTCAAGGCGAAAAATTAAATTGTTTGTGCGGTAATCAGTGTTTGGTCATTGATTCTTTGGTCAAGGCGAGCTCCAAATTTAATCACAACCAGCATACTGAGGCGTAAAATATGGCAACCTTTCCATTCGTAGGACTAGAAAATAATTAAAATTAAAACGAGATTGTAGTGACTATATGTTCAGGGCTGCGGCAGCGATAAATAAGAAAGCAAAATTGGGCGTCAATTAATTCAATCGTACGTTGAATCAATCCTATATTTGAGAGAGCTGTTACTCATGAGTAATATATTGAAATATAAAGTCCGTAAGTATGAGTGAGGAAGAATTCAAAAACTAAAAGCACTTAGAAAATTTAACTTCGCTTTTTTGAGTAATCGCTAATTGTACGGCTGTGGATAGTTCTTTAGAAATGGTTATGAAATGGGTATCTATTTGCTCTGATTAATCAAATGCGAAATTTAAATATATTCTTAAATGTCATTCATTCAGACGATCAAGAATCTTAGAGATTTTTTGAGGTTAAAATTTTCAAATTATTGGTGATTGACAACAATAAATCGAAATTATTTGGCGTTTATCATCTAATATTCGCAACAGAATTCAAAGATGTTAGTTTCATCTGGCCAGAACCATTTTTAAAATGATAGTAATAATACAAACTAGTTGTAAACAAATTATAACATGTTTGAACGCCCTAATTTTGTGTCGAATTTTGAACGCACTTGTTTACACCATCTGATCCAACAAATATTAACCGTTCAGAAACAAAGCATTCGGACAGCGGTTGGATAGAAAAAAGCCTTATTTGCATGTATGAGAAGTTCTTAATCAGTCAGGGTGTACAACGTATGTGTGCATTCCGAAGAACTTTAATACGATCACGAAATTTCGTACCGGAATTTAAAGTTAGAACACACTTTTGAATATGAATCACTGACATATCAATTCAATAATATGAATACAAATTTATAATTTCTTTTTTTAATCTCACCAAATAATTTCTGACATGGCTTACAATTACATCTCTCGCTACAAGATTCAACGATTTATGATGACAAATCACATGGCTTCACAATTACCATAGCATGGTAAATATTCGTTCTTGAAAAAATAACACATACTCATGAAATGTTCCGTATAGTCCATTTCAATACTTACAATAAGAAAATACACAGGTGTCGTCAAATCTTTTTGCGACAAATATCGTTGGCAGCCAAAACGGGAACTGGCATTTTGTAGTGTCGCTGAGAGGCTGTGTTTATGTCGTGGCTCACGGCATTTGAATAAATAATTCAACGGCATATAAGGAGTATGAACTAGTTTGTACGTGAAAATAAAATTATTCCGAAGGCTTCTTTGAAGGGGTTGAGGAAGACAATGCTTTGCGTTTGTTCCTCGTACGTTTGTTTCTGGAAACCACTTACGAGTTTGGTTGCTCGATTATACATTTTATCAAGCAAAAATATATTCTTTTTGATCGATAAATTCATGCTTGCGATGCATCATCCACTTTTAAAATCATAAGTGGTTTTATGATTGCGGGCAGAGTTTCCGGCGATAAGGTTATGAAAAACCGTCGCAGCATACCCAAAAGCCCAGAAGCACTATCGAAAAAGGAACTACCGATACTGTAACAACATTGTTCTACTGTACATAACAATTGACCTTGATAACGCACTTTCCCTTGATTGGTGTTCCGTGATTGCTACCCTGTACCTTCGTGCACCCTTTTAGCTAGCGCGATAAACCTTTCATCAACTGTGCCTTTTCTCCAACATTCTTGAAGACATTATTGTAGTAGTCAGTCCACTACAAATTGATAAGCCCGACGTGATGCACTAATCCTTCGTGCACTACAATTGATAAGCTCAATATCCACGCACAATTCAAGATTTTTTTTCGGTACGTCTTTTCCCGATTTACATCGGCGTTATTTCAGGATAATTTTTTTACCCCCTATGACACGTTTTACATCACAACGTCATATGCATCACATAATTACACTTCTAGATCGATTCACAAGTCGGGTTAGACCACAATTTACAGGGCAGAGATTTTACTTTGTTTACTGCTTGTTAGCCCCTCGTACATCAATCAACGGATCGTCAGGTAGGTACTCTCCAATCGAGACTATGCATCAGGATTTTGTCAGTCATTTTACGACAGACATATGTTACATCTTAGGTGCCACAATCCCTATTATTACAACGTGTGTGATAGACTGGCCACTCTCCCCCGACCTCAGCGAAATCGCTGCAGTGCAAGCTACCGATGCCGGCAACGCACACCTCTAGGACGCCTATTTTTTCACCACACCTCTTTCCTTGCCCGATGGCTTCGGAAATATCCTTTGCGACCTATCGCAAAGCGCTTTCCGACTACATACAATATCTGCTTTTAGATGGCGCATTAGACACACCATACGCAATCTTCCCCATCCATGCATTCGTGCTTGCGTCACGTTTGTTACAGAAAAAGTAGTATGGCCGAAAGCCAGTGGGTACATGCAGCATGACACTTTCATGGCAACCCCATCATATTTGATAATAAACACGTGTACATCAAGTATTTACACGCAATCCGCCATCTCCACAGTGAGTAGAGTCCGGAACGTCACATTTGCCAATTATGTAGCGGGTATTTAACACGTTATTATCGCTTGGTAAATCCCATGCATTCTTTTTGTACCTCTTCACTATAACTCGGTCGTGGCCATAAACCCATGCACCAGAGTTTTTCTTCTTACTTCTCAGGTACACATGCACCTCCAGCTTTAGAAATCGTGGCACGCGCACCCCCGGATCACAGACGCTTGTCGCCATCCCATTCGGTAGCCCGAAATACACACATTCTTTGTGTATTCCTTCCGGTACACATGCACCTCCCGCTGTGGAAACCATGGCACGCGCCACCCTCGGATCACCGACGCTTGTCGCCCTCGTACCCGGTAACCCTGACTATCAACACACGCCGCCCAACACGAAACTTATCAGACAATGTGCTTACCAGCGCGACTACACGCCACACAGCTTTCTTTAGGCGAGGCCTTACGCCATCGACCCTAGATTGCAGGAATTTCTCAGCACGGACTATGTTTTCGAAGCTTCTGGTTCTTCGTTGTCAAGCCTATAGATATGCCTACATCCGCTCCTACTGGGTTTATACTAAGACCATGCCAGACGTTACTCGGCTTAGTACTTATCGGTCTTCGTGTATCCTACTTTGGTCACCACCGACAATCGACCCACGCAGATCAAGTGCATTGGCTGACTTCGAATTTACTGTTTGCTGAGAGACTATGTTCCAGCCTGGAACGACCTGACACCGCTTGGCCAGTTCAATTTTCAATTCCTGATTAGAAGTCTCCTCTGACCAGACTTCTTGGAAGGGGGCTGTGTAACAACATTGTTTCACTGTACATAGCAATTGACCATGATAACGCACTTTCCGTTGATTCGTCTTCCGTGATTGCTACCCTGTACCTTTGTGCATCCTTTTGGCTACCGCGATAAGACTTTCATCTCCTGTGTCTTTTCTCCAACATTCTTGGGAACATTATTGTAGTGGTAAGTCCACTACAATAAACACCGTTATATAGGCTGCAAAATATTTAGATTTTAAGATCACTTTTCCGTCTCTATACCTCTTGAAATTGTATTTTCAATGTGATTTTTGTAATGACCATTTGCAGCAAATTGTATATTGTTATTCCACGCTGATAATTTATGAAGAAAATCAAAATTGCTTCGCGGCTGTACACAATACACAGTAAATTTAATCCGCGTCAAAATTTAAAAGTTTTCCGTAAAGATAATCGCCATGCATGAGAGAGTCACTTGTAGGTCGTTGACGTAAACCGAGACAATTACTCGCACAAGCTCGGATCTTTGCGGTACTCCTCTAGAGGCATCATTGACAACTGATTTTGCTCCATTTATTCGAACAATTGCCTAGCGTTCAGCGAGGTAACATTCAAGCCATAGGAGTAGTTTTCCGCTGATACCCGTTTGCTTCAGCTTTTGTTATTAGTCGAAAATGACTAACACGGTCAAGTGATACAGAAATTTCCAAACAGCAAGCGTGTTGTTGATCTTAGAATTAAATCATCAGTTTGGCAATTACGAGTAAGTCGTAAAACACTTTGTTATTTCGATTGAAACTGCGAATAAAACCACCAATTATTTTTACGCCCAGTTATTTATTGCCATCTGCTTGTTTCATAAATTTGAACGAAAACAGAGAATCCCCGATGCATTACATTTCCGGCTATGCAGATTAATTACATGAAGGGCATTTTGGATCGGTGAAAGAAAATGACAATTAAGAAACAGCAAATTGAAGCACCCTAAAGTCAACAATCTCATATTTGCATGCTGCAACACAAGGTCAATTTTCAAGAACAATTCTATTTTAATGTGCAATGAATCGCTTATTCAGAATATGAGTTTACATCACACGCCATATAAACACGCCTTCTGTAACGATATAGTATTCTTGATTCGGATACAATAGAAATTATATCAAAATAACATTTTATACCGAAATAAGTTTTAGTGTTTTGAAAACTAAGGTCCCGTCGTAAATAATATTAACCAAATATTGTGAGAAATATTTCCGATAGTATGTTCACTATATTTTATATCAAGATTGGATTTTGATAACTTTTCACAGGAATGCCTAAGATTTGTAAATTATCAAAAAGTTAATTAATAAAATCGAAATCTGTTCTTTGAAAAGCAATTCATTCATAGTTTTATGGTGAGCTAAAAGAAACATATATATATATATATATATATATATATATATATGTTTTCAAATAAGAAATCCTGCTTCGACACACTCGATGGCTTAATGAAGTAAACACAAAATATATTTTGTGGTATATTTTGAATACAATCTAGAATTGTATAGATTTTATTATGCATTACATTGAAATTTTAATTAAATTAACCTCGTGATTATGGCGTGAGAATAGACCGCTAACAACAATTGATGGTAATTTTTCTTGTGAAGTTCAAAAGAATGCCAAGAGAATATGAATGCTTGGAACCAAGATCGCGAAATATCAAACTCAACGACAAATTGAATGGAGCAATCTAAAAATTTGAGAAGATCAGAATAATTCCAGTAATTTGACACTAGATTCTGGCAATAAATACAGAGCAAATTTAGGGTGATCCCTTAAATTATTTACGCCAGCGGATACATACCTGTAATGAAATTAAAGCTTTCCTAATTTCATTAAAAGATCAAACTGTTTAAATGCTCAACCATATTACTAGTCAAATCACCTTACTATCCTTATTAGCTACTATGCCACCCTCGGTATTATACTAATTGTTTTGGATCCCTGCATGTAAAATAGAAATGGCAAAGGTTCCTCAAAACGGTTTATTAGTCAGCAAGCGATTGGAATATGTTTTGGACCGATCGTGTATTCAAAATGCAAAAACATTTGAGTGCAATCGGTTAGAGCCCATTTCGGGAAACGTTTCACTCATGACACAGAAGCTTAGTCACACCAAGGGTGATATTATTCCCTCGCATTATGGGGATTTCTCCATACACGTGTTCGGTGTTTTCAGTTTCTAATATGAATTTTCCTCGAAGTCTGTCCTATGTAAACACCCGAACGTTCCTTACAGTTGATTCTGTAAATGCTGTTCATAATGCTAGATGAAGGTATATTATCCTTGAGGTGCATCAGAAACGAACGGATAGCTTCTCCTCCCCTATTAGTATGGCCGCCCTTGGTTCAAGATTCAACTATAGCTTCAGATCTGCATTTTGCATACGGTATACAAAATGTATCTCGAAAAATTTAGCCGATTTGTCTTGCGGTTATTTTACCTCGAACAATTGGCGTTTCACAAACCTTTTTGGAAAACCATGATCTATGAACCTTTGCTCGAGCTAGGGACCTGAAGACCTGTCTTGGATGAGCGAAAGTGATCGTAGTACAGCATCTGTATCACTACGTTTCCGATAGACATAACTTTTTATCTTCAAGTCTACCTTTTGTGATAAACAGTCCAAAAAAAGAAAGATTGCCTATCCCCTTGTATTGTGTACGTAATACATGGTCTATTTCATTTGAATATTTGGAGAAGTCATCTAACTGATCTCGCTTCATGATAACAAATGTGTCATCAACTTAGCACCCCAATAATTTGGGCTTAGGGCCTTCATAGTTAATGGATTATTTCTTGAAATGCTCTATATACATGTTCGCAATTGTTGGAGTTATAGGTGAACCCATTGCCAACCATTCATTTTTTTCTATATAATTGCTGATTAAATACGAATTTGTTTATGCTTAGGAATATCGATACACCGTTGATAATTTGCTAGACGCACAAGCTTGTGCAATCTGACAAACTTGTATCAGATTTCAAGGTCCGTCGAGCTAGTAGTAACGCACTTGTTGGATTGACGTTGGGGAGCAAAGCGCTCACACCAAAGCTAACCATTATTTTATCGTCCTCAAATATTACCGAATATATGCGTGTCGTGAAGTCATATGCGATCTTGATGAACTAGGCTGTATTGCTGACTGAAAGTTTTAACAAATGATCCAAATGCCTAGCTAACTCTTGCGCAGGTGATCTGAAACCGACGACGCAAGTTCTTACAGGAATGCTTTCTTTATATATTAAAGGTAGGCCGTAGAACTTAGAAGATAGAGTAGACTTTGATACAGGTTATACCACAAGCTATTTCCCAAACTCTCCTTATAGCTACGTAAGTACCTAGAGAATAACATTTTGCAGGTATTCATTACCATTTTCATTTTTCCGTTATCTACCCATTCCTAATGGCCCTCGGATAAGTGTACGACAACCTTGTTTAAATAATCGCTTTCGTTCAAAATGACCGTTACTTCACTATTTTGCAGCCTTAGTAATGACTATAATCATATCTTGCTTCAGCGTTAAAAGTGCTTGTCTTTCGTGCGAATCAAGGTTTGTATCGCCTTTTACCTGGTTTTTAATGACGCTAGCGATACATTTTCTTACCGCGTCTGCCTGTTCATCGGAAAGTGCATTTAATTATCCTCAATACAGGGATAAGATCCGCAGCCATCATAAAGCTCTTACTTATGAAGAAATTCAAGCCCTTCTCAAACAATATGTGCTTTGCTTGCGAAAGTTCACGATTAGATCAATTCAAAACACTAAAAAACTGGTTGCCAGATAATGACTGATTAGATTTATCTGATGCAGTTTTATAGTCAAATGCCGGAACCTAGAAAAATTGTGATAATACCAAGAATGGCATATTAGCGTGGTGGCAGATTAACCAGAGTTGACTGTATAAGTCGATTGCTTTGAGGTGAATCATTTCAGCAACACGAGTTATCAAATCTAAAGAAGCAATTCAAACTACAAATCGTCATAGATACATCATATGGATCGTTTTTATTTTGAGGTATTCAACCTAAAAAAATGTTATTTTGCTCTGCAACCAAACTCAGATGTACTTTCTGTAAAACTGTGATGGACAGAAGTTTACTGCATCAACGGTGCACAATAAATGCAAAAGGAATTTAAAAACAGACCACAATAATTGTTTTATAAAAATTTCTTTTATGACACGAAAATGAACTTAAAAATACTTGTCTATTGTTTTTACCACTACATTAAACTTGCCGCGAGATTTTTAAAAGTATTTCTGTACACGTTTGTACTACATACTTTTGTACATATCCTTAGACTCTGTGGCTATTGTAAAGTTAATTTCAATTTGTAACGAAATCTAAATTCTAAATCTTGAATATAATCGAATGGTTGACAGAAGAATTGTAACATCATGATTTTCTATCAAGCAGTAAACATCGCAATTTGCATTTCCAGCATACACACACCTCAACTCTTTATTGCTGTCTGCATTTAACAGCTCGAGAAATTACGATCAGGATTTGCATGTCTTGAAGCAGTAGACTTATGGTAATCAAGGTTTCCGGTTTTATATCACTGTTGGTTAAGGTTGATACAACCAAATCGTGTAATCACATGTGGTTAGGCCCGAATCAATGATGATGTATCAGAAATCTATATTTGCATGCATATCATTTGAACATACGACCGGTTTCGTGTGCCTGAACCTCATCTACATATGTGTGAGTTCATGTGATCAATGTTGTCGGTCGTGCTGACGTTATCCTAGAGAGTCATACGAGCATAACCCTTGTTATTTTTTTTACATTTTCGGGATATTTTTAACAAATACCACTTATTTCAATCTTACTTTAGTCCTAAGGTTCATCACGATGTTGTCCCGGAATTCAAAGTAAATCACTACATATTTGGTCAATTTAAATCCATTTCTATTTGCAGAGTTAGTTTCTACATTAATGGGACCTGCAAAACAAATCATTAAACATCAACCAACCCTCGATTAGCACAAAGCAAGAAAAACGTCGCGTGCTTAAGTTTATATAACCTACATGACAAAGCACGACACGCTTATCTGCTATAAGCAAAAATCAGAACTACGTCAATGTGCTCGAGCTGTATTGTACGGTTGTTAATTTGATCTGATTTGTCTGTCAATTTCGTGCCAAAAGAATTCCTGTTAACCTCGTTTGACCAACCTCTACAAAGTGCGCATTGTTCAAGTGCGGATGATGCTCTCCATCTGTTACTTTATTGGCAAGCTTGTAATTTCAAGGTTGTTCCCGAATTTCTGTGGATTGGAATACGTTGTTCGTGGACTATTCTGCGTTTCCTACTTTGCGTTGAAACAGAGTGTGATAATCTACATGCTGTTTAATATAAATTGATGATGCCTTTCACTAGTGAATCCGATGCTTATACAATACATTTAGCAAAAAAGAAATGTTTCGCTAACCGGATAAGTACTCTATATCAACGCACTCTATACCAGACATAGTAGCGATTGATGAAGAATTTTATTTTACGTTGAAACATTTTCTCCCAATTACACAGAAATTCGCGTAGCTTTTGAACGGCAAAAGGTTGAAGTGCAATGAAATGTAGTGCACGTCATTTGAAAAATGTCATCATCTTTCAAATCATCACAAGAGCAGTAAACGGCGAACCTTCGTGAAATTAGGTTCAGGAGTGGTTCATGGAAACGTTTCATGGGAAAAACAGTTCATTGAAAGATAAGAATCAAAAACGTTAGCTGTTATCGAATGAGCTCAATGTGGTGTGAGTTTGAGCATAACCGGTTTGAACGAAATCGACTGACTTTTCAGAAAATCACGAGAACCAAGACGCAGGTGTATTGTACTGTTAACCACAGTGACCTATAGAGGATACGTGACGGTTCAGTTCTTTTGGATAAACCTAATGAACGCTTTGACCAATTGGCATATGTGGTGGGATATATTGCGTATGTGATTTTAGTAGTAATGTTTGGTATTATTGATTAATTGGAAAGAAATTATCGAGCGAACGAAAACGCGTGAAATGTTCTGTATAACATCGCATCCAGTGTCTTCGAAGTCTAATAAGAAATCTTATACTCTTCTAAAAAATATACGTGGTTTGGTTTACTTTGATCTGCCTAAAGCATCATCATTTGCCGTCTACACAATTGAGCAACTTAAAATTTCAATCACACGTTTCACACAAAATATTTACTCAGGACATATAATCCAGCATTGAATGATTCACTGAAAAACCGACCCAAAGCCTATGATATACAATTGTTTTGATCAAATGCATCGATATCTCTGCGTGGGTGCTGTGTTTTAGATACGCTCGCAAACATTCCTATGCGAAGTTATCGATGTTTACTACTAATTTCACAACACAACTATTTGTTCCCCCCGTGAAAACAACGTGAACATTTTTTTCAAAAATAGATTCTTAGTTGGTTCATATAAATTCACTTGCTTGCTTGCGTGCACATATATCGTCTGCCAAAACGGTGAGCTGATCTGATTTGTTTTATGTTAATTTGTTTTATTCATCGACGGTAACATTTGAATCATTATGCACGATTTTTATCTTACACACTTCTTCACATTTTACATTTTAAGTAACTATTCAATTTGTCAGTTGTGCCTTCTGATAAAAATATAATGTTCATTAAAAATAATCGGTAGATCTCGTTAATACTCAAAAACATAGAACTTCTCTAAGTGAGGTGGAATAAAAGCAAGATATTCACTTGAACCCGGTGAAACAATAATTTTTATAAAATATTTCTTTCGTTTAACCTGAATAATAATTCACCGAAACTACGTTCAAAATAAAAAACCCGGGAAATCTTATCATGGATTATATCATGGTCATGCGGTGAATGTAGTAGCATGTTAGTGAAATTGATACTGATTTTAATGCAAAACGTATCTAACACAAAGCTTTCAATTAACGGCTACCTAAAACCGTTGTTATATGGTAATGATTAACTGTGATAAAGGTGAACTTGTGGTGTAGTGAAAGACTGAACTGATAATGACGTCCATATTATCTCATTTCGGAAACATTATACGAAAACGTGAGCGTGAACTCATATAATATTTGTTTAAACGATTACAATGGAACAGGTTGGTATGATTCATTGTAAAAATAGATTAATTTTTGAGAACTTAACAAACATTTAAAACAGATTTCGCGGTTTATTTATCGAATGATACTCGACTATACAACATTAAAAAGACGACTGATTTAGTAGATCGTGTACGCTTCATATGATGCGTAAGTCTTCAATAACAGCATGCTAACAATGTATTGTGGCAATGACTTTCCCATCACATAAAAGCCAAAACCGATTTCTTGCTTCTCGACGTCATCAGGTGGAGACAGTAAGATCAGTTTCAGTTAGCCTTTAAACAGTGATAGAATGGTGAACAAAGATATACTTGCGTGCCATTGTTAAATACTGTTCGTACGACGAACCATAATATTTAAATAAAGAAGCACAGTATGATTAGTGTTCCAGCACTGGTGACGGTCAACATACTAATGTGTTGTGTTGCTCACATCGCTAGTATTAACAACCTGTCTTTTATGATTTCATTTTCAGCCGTATTGATGATAGTTTAAAGCTCAGCCAATGTCGAATCCCATTCAATCCAATCTACCTAATATTTCCAAAACGTTTTCTTGTAACATTTCTTACCAGTTTTCGGAGCATCTGTCATATCTCACTATATTTTTCATGCTTTCTTCACACGAATCAGTTTGAATCACACAGTTTAGAATCTTCTCTATTAATTTGGATATAAAAATGTCAAAAATGGATGATAATATCCATCGCAATATTTCATGTAATTCGCCAAGAAATATTTAATGCTTGCAATCAAAATCAAGATTATTGATGCCACTTCGCTTTCGATGAGTGTTGACGTTCAGATTAGCGGCAAATTTTCAAGTTCATGCTAATATATTCTGTAACTATTCAGCTTATATTAAGGAATTTGACTTCGTATTTCGTATATTCCGTCAAGACGAATAAACCCGATTATTTTACTGCTTTTTTATCTGCTACCTCCGTTAAGTTTATATTGCACGCGGCTCAAAGTTTAGTAAGGTGGCAAGTTTTCTTGCGACATTCCAGCAGCTTATTTCGTAGTGTCAATGAATTTACAGGACACCGTTAGTAACTGTGATCCAGAATAATCTACGGCAAAAGGTTGAAGTGCAATGAAATGTAGTGAAAGTCATTTGAAAAACGTCATCATCTTTCAAATCCTCACAAGAACCTTAAACGGCTAACCTTCGTTAAATTAGGTCTAGGTGTGGTGCATGGAAACGTTTCATGGTAAAAACTGTTCAGCGAAAGATAAGAATCGAAAATGTTAACTGTTATCGAATGAGCTCAACGTGGTGTGAGTTTGAGCATAACCGGTTTGAACGAAATCGACTGACTTTTCAGAAAATCACGAGAACCAACACGCAGGTGTATTGTACTGTTAACCACAGTGACCTAGAGAGGATACGTGACGGTTCAGTTCTTTTGGATAAACCTGATGAACGCTTTGACCAATTGGCATACGTGGTGGGATATATGGTGTTTGTGATTTCAGTAGTAATGTTCGGTATTATTGATTAATTGGAAAGAAATTATCGAGCGGACGGAAACGCGTGAAATGTTCCGTATAACATCGCATCCAGTGTCTCCGAAGTCTAATAAGAAATCTTATACTCTTCAAAAAAATATACGTGGTTTGGTTTACTTTGATCTGCCTAAACCATCATCATTTCCTGTCTACACAATTGAGCAACTAGAAATTTCAATCACACCTTTCGCACAAACTATTTACTCAGGACATATATTCCAGCATTGAATGATTCACTGCAAAACTGACCAAAAGCCTATGATATACAATTGTTTTCATCAAATGCATTGATATCTCTGCGTGGGTGCTGTGTTTTAGATACGCTCGCAAACATTCCTATGCGAAGTTATCGATGTTTACTACTAATTTCACAACACAACTATTTGTTCCCCCCGTGAAAACAACGTGAACATTTTTTTCAAAAATAGATTCTTAGTTGGTTCATATAAATTCACTTGCTTGCTTGCGTGCACATATATCGTCTGCCAAAACGGTGAGCTGATCTGATTTGTTTTATGTTAATTTGTTTTATTCATCGACGGTAACATTTGAATCATTATGCACGCTTTTTATCTTACACTCAGTCGTCTTCACATTTTACATTTTAAGTAACTATTCAATTTGTCACTTGTGCCTTCTGATAAAAATATAATTTTCATTAAAAATATTCGGTAGATCTCGTTAATACTCATAAACATAGAACTTCTCTAAGTGAGGTGGAATAAAAGCAAGATATTCACTTGAACCCAGTGAAACAATAATTTTTATACAATATTTCTTTCGTTTAATCTGAATAATAATTCACTGAAACTACGTTCAAAATAGAAATCCCGGGAAATCTTATCTTGGATTATATCATGGTCATACGGTGAATGTAGTAGCATGTTAGTGAAATTGATACTGATTCTAATGCAAAATGTAGTCTACCACAAAACTTTCTATTAACGGCTACCTAAAACCATTGTAATATGGTAATGATTAACTGTGATAAAGGTGATTATGTGGTGTAGTGGAAGACTGAACCGATTATGACGTTCATATTATCTCATTTCAAAAACATTATACGAAAACGTGAGCGTAAACTCATATAATATTTGTTTGAACGATTAAAATGAAACAGGTTGGTAAGATTTATTGTAAAAATTAATTAATTTTTCAGAACTCAACAAACATTTAATACAGATTTCGCGGTTTATTTATCGAATGATACTCGACTATACAACATTAAAAAGACGACTGGTTTAGCAGATCGTGTACGCTTAATATGATGCGCAAGTCTTCAATAACAACATGCTAACAATGTATTGTGGTAATGACTTTCCCATCACATAAAAGCCAAAACCGATTTCTTGCATTTTGACGTCATCAGGTGGAGGCAGTAGGATCAGTTTTAGTTAGCCTCGAAACAGTGATAGAATGGTAAACAAAGATATACTTGCGTGCCATTGTTAAATACTGTCCGTACGACGAACCATATTATTTAAATGAAGAAGCACAGTATGATTAGTGTTCTAGCACTGGTGACGGTCAACATACTAATGTGTTGTGTTGCTCACATCGCTAGTACTAACAACCTGTCTTTTATGATTTCATTTTCAGCCGTATTGATGATAGTTTAAAGCTCAGCTAATGTCGAATCCCATTCACTCCAATCTGTCTAATATTTCCAAAACGTTTTCTTGTAACATTTCGTACCAGTTTTCGGAGCATCTGTCATATCTCACTATATTTTTTTCATGCTTTCTTCACACGAATCAGTTTGAATCACACAGTTTAGAATCTTCTCTATTAATTTGGATATAAAAATGTTAAAAATGGATGATAATATCCATCGCAATATTTCATGTAATTCGCCAAGAAATATTTAATGCTTGCAATCAAAATCAAGATTATTGATGCCACTTCGCTTTCGATGAGTGTTGACGTTCAGATTAGCGGCAAATTTTCAAGTTCATGCTAATATATTCTGTAACGATTCAGCTTATATTAAGGAATTTGACTTCGTATTTCGTATATTCCGTCAAGACGAATAAACCCGATTATTTTGCTGCTTTTTTATCTGCTACCTCCGTTAAGTTTATATTGCACGCGGCTCAAAGTTTAGTAAGGTGGCAAGTTTTCTTGCGACATTCCAGCAGCTTATTTCGTTGTGTCAATGAATTTACAGGACACCGTTAGTAACTGTGATCCAAAATAATCTACGGCAAAAGGTTGAAGTGCAATGAAATGTAGTGAAAGTCATTTGAAAAACGTCATCATCTTTCAAATCCTCACAAGAACCTTAAACGGCTAACCTTCGTTAAATTAGGTCTAGGTGTGGTGCATGGAAACGTTTCATGGTAAAAACTGTTCAGCGAAAGATAAGAATCAAAAACGTTAGCTGTTATCCAATGAGCTCAACGTGGTGTGAGTTTGAGCATAACCGGTTTGAACGAAATCGACTGACTTTTCAGAAAATCACGAGAACCAACACGCAGGTGTATTGTACTGTTAACCACAGTGACCTAGAGAGGATACGTGTCGGTTCAGTTCTTTTGGATAAACCTCATGAACGCTTTGACCAATTGGCATATGTGGTGGGATATATTGCGTATGTGATATCAGTAATAATGTTTGGTATTATTGATTAATTGGAAAGAAAAATATCGAGCGGACGGATACGCGTGAAATGGTCCGTATAACATCGCGTCCAGTGTCTTCGAAGTCTAATAAGAAATCTAATACTCTTCTAAAAAATATACGTGGTTTGGTTTACTTCGATCTGCCTAAACCATCATCATTTGCCGTCTACACAATTGATCAACGTGAAATTTTAATCACACGTTTCACACAAACTATTTACTCAGGACATATAATGCAGCATTGAATGATTCACTGCAAAACCGACCAAAAGCCTATGATATACAACTGTTTTGATCAAATGCATCGATATCTCTGCGTGGGTGCTGTGGTTTAGATACGCTCGCAAACATTCCTATGCGAAGTTATCGATGTTTACTACTAATTTCACAACACAACTATTTGTTACCTCCGTGAAAACAGCGTGAACATTTTTTTCAAAAATAGATTCTCAGTTGGTTCATATAAATTCACTTGCTTGCTTTCGTGCACACATATCGACTGCAAAAAGGTGAGCATATCTGATTTGTTATATGTTAAAATCGTTTATTCCTCGACAGTAACATTTGAATCATTATGCGGGCTTTTTATCTTACACTCAGTCGACTTCACATTTTACATTTTAAGTAACTATTCAATTTGTCACTTGTGTCTTCTGAGAAAAATATAATTCTCATTAAAAATCTTCGATAGATCTCGTTAATTCTCAAAAACATAGAACTCCTCTTAGTGAGATGGGATAAAAGCAAGATATTCACTTGAACCCAGTGAAACAATAATTTTTATACAATATTTCTTTCGTTTAACCTGAATATTAATTCACTGAAACTACGTTCAATTTTAGTAAGGTGTCAAGTTTTCTTGCGACATTCCAGCAACTCATTCCGTGGTGTCAATGATTTTACAGGATACCGTTACTAACAGTGATCTAAAATTTTTTACTTCCTCACCAAATACCTGAAAACGTTAAGATATTCATTAAGTCCACTATTTTAGGGTGATTGTTTCAAATTTCGGAAATGGTTCACATTCAAATATAAACCGATACAAGCACCAACACATTCGTGATTATTTAGAAGTATATTGCATCAGCTCCTCAGCAAATGAACGAAATCAGTTCATCATCGAATTTACATCTCGAAACACCCGCAGAGCAATGATACTTGGAAAGTGATCTTCGTAACTAGTATGCAACTCAATAAAAGGTCAATATTGTACTGGTACGGAAGTACAGGATAATTCCATTTTGTTTTATTCGTAAAAATGTTACGTGCCATTTGATTAACCGTATTGAGGATTGGTGTGGTTGAGGCAATCAAGTAACATCCTCCACATCCTCCAAATAACATGCTCACAACCCTATCCATATTTGCTCTCATTTATTGTGTTCGTATGAAGCAAGATTTACCACAAGAGTTTTTTAATTACAATTTTGTTTTCTTATCACACGTAATAACTAGCACATCTTTTTCAATGTGCTATATTTCAGCAATCATTGTCTTAGCTTTCTTGTTTTGCTTTAAAATAACCCATTTATGTTGCATATAGTGCTGACTTGTTTAACATGGATTTAAATTATCATTTTTGCAAATACGAGTCAGTCATAAGACACTTTGTAATTTCAATTGATACTTTGAACAGAACCAAAAATTTATATTTGCGACTAGTTATTTATTACCGTCTGGTTGTTTCGAAAATCTGAGCAAAAACAGAGTGTTCTCCATATATTAGAGTTTCAGCTATTCAGCTTGAATAAATGCTGGTAGATTGAATACGTGAAGGACATTATGGAAAGATAAAGAAAATGAGAAATAAAAAACAGCACACTGGAGCAAATTAAGGTCAGCAATCGCATATTTGCAAGCTGCAACTTAAGGTCAATTTTTAAAGGACAATTTTATCTTAAGGTGCACCGAGACGCTTATTAGGAATGTGTGTTTTGCATCCAATGCTATATAAACACACCATCTGTTAAGATAGATTATGCTGGTGGCAAGCAGGGACCAAGTATGTTTTTATTTAACTCTCATTTAATAATTCATTTGATTCCGGTACAACAGAAATTATATAAAAATAATATTTTATATTGCAAAGAAATTCAAGTGCAATCGGTTAGGGCAGTTTTGGATAACGTTTCACTCATGACACAGAAGCTTCGTCAAACCAATTGTGATAGTCAGGACATGGAACATGATTAAGTAATAGTCACACACCCAAACTGAGCAGACCTTATCGCTAAATAGGTTATAGTACTCCTACAATGTGTCACGTCTCGTGAGAATTACCAGAGTCATTGGCCGATTTTGCTCCTAGTGTGTATCCATGTCAATCTTATACTAGTGAAGACGGTCAAGGTCTGTTGGCACAGCGGCGCAAACGCGTATAACTATATAACTAACGGGTTAAGATTAAGCTTTTTTTGACGAGAAACAAAAATCTAATTAACTAGTAGCTATATGGTGAATAACAAATATTTGCATTCGCATCAGTGCCGAACGCCATATTGTGGATATTTCTGCCCCATCCGGCAATGCGGAATCACGAATAGGGATTGATATACCCACGCACCCATGGAATTTCTCCAGGCAGTCCTTACAATTGATTCTTTAGATACTTTTCGTAACGCTTGGTAAATGTATCTAATTTTTGAAGTGCACAAGAGCCGAACGGATAATTTACTCTTTCTTTTAAGTTTCGCGTATGGCTTCTTGGTTCAAGATTCTACGTATCACTTCAGATGTGCATTTCAAATACGATTTACAAACTGTATCTCGCCAATTTTTCTGCGATTTTTCTGGCGAGTATTTTACCTTCATCAATAGGCGTTTTACACAAATTTTTGATAACCGTGGTCAATGAACCTATGGCTCGCTTCACGGTGCGGCTGTTTTCGGTCTATCTCGTCGCAGCACAGGGGTTCTATCTTATGGAAAATGGAACAAGCTATTGACCTGAAGACCTGTCTTGGATTCGCGGGTGTATCGTAGTACTGCATTTGTATTATTCGGTTTCCGATAGACAGAAATTTTATTTTACAGAATACCTTTGTGCTAAACAGTCAAAAATGGAAAAGTGCATGCGCAGCATTCCACTTGATTTGTGACTGTGATACGTGTACCGCAACCTTGTCTAAATAATCGCTTTTGTTCAAAATTACCGTTACTTCACCTTCAACAGCCTTAGTAATGACTTTACTCCTATCTTGCTTCAGCGTAAGAAGTACTTGTCTTTCGTGTGAATCAAGGTTCGCATCGCCTTGTTCCTGGGTTTTAATGTCACCAGCGATAAACTTTCATACCGCGTCTGCCTGTTTATAGAGAAGTGCGCTTATTGATCCCTCAATAAAGGAATAAGATCCGCAGTCTTCACAAAGCTCATACTTATGCAGAAATTAAAGCCATTTTCAAACAAAGTTTCCAAAGTTCACGATTATATAAATGCAAAACATCAGAATACTGGTTGCTAGATAATAACTGATTAGATTTATCTGATGCGTTTTTATATTTAAATCTCGCTAGTATGCCACCTGCCGGGATCTAGCAAAAGTGGTATAATACCTAGAATGACATCGTTGCGTGGGAGTCGATTAACGACATTTGACTGTATATGAAGATTGATTTGACCTAAAACATTCCAGCAACACGTGTTAAGAAATATAGATACGCAAATCAAACTCCATATCGTCATAAATACATAATATGGATCGTTTTGATTCTAAGGTGTTCTACCTGAAAAAATGTGATTCTGCACTGTAACCAAACTCAGATGTACTTTCTGTAAACATTTGATGCCGGGAATTCCGCCTCACTGAGCTGCACTGCATTAACGGTGCATATTGAATGCACGACGGATTTAAAAACATGACAGAATAATTTTTGAAAGTATTTCTGTGGAATTAAGTACTATTAATAAAAAAATGTGCTGCGAAACTAAATTTGATTCTTGGCGCAAATGTGATCGTAGCTTACATCCACACCAACGACAGTTTTTGTACTGGCAATAACTATTTTGATATATTGTTCACAAATAACACGTTTTTACGATGCCGAATTTTAGAGGGTTGTTAATTTCATCTGAAACTTAGATTGAATTACTTTTGGTTTACAATAGACAATCTATATATGCAGCGTCTGCCAACAGACATGGGTACATGAGTAACACCGCGTTTTGCATGCATTTACTTCATACTCTCAAACACCGGTTTGGTTAATTGGTTAATTGTCTGACCTACTAACTGTACGATAATCAGTGATTTATTATTATATTTCGCACTAAGTATGAGAATTGCGAACAAAGTAATTGCTAATTCTTTGATGCATTTTAAGTTTTGTTTTGATTTTATTTATACTTATATATATACATTTGTACCTATGTTTCCACCCCGTGGTTATTGTAAAGTTAATTGCTTTTTCAACTATAAATCTCGAATCTTGAATCTTGAATCTTGAAACATGGATATTGTCTTCAGTCATATGTAAAATATCTAAATATATTGATTTCGTTTCAGAAAAATTGGAAAAATGATTTGCAACTGCCCTTGTCGAATATTGTTGATTGCGATTAACACAGTTTCATCGGTGAGTACAAGTTCAGTATTCTGAAACCCTTGTCATTTCGAAATAATTTTAAGCTCACATATCTAGGCTCAACTATTGCGGATCACATTTCGAAAGACATGGAAATTGAATAGCGGAATGGTAAAGCTGCACCAAGTTTGATTAAGATTTGATTAGGTCCAAACAGTGCATTCAATCTTTTTCTGGAAATGATAAATGTGAATCCATCGCAAGTGTCATCATTTTATTGCATTCTCGTGATGTCCGTTGGGATATCCAAGTCTGTCTGAGCTTAATTTTTAAATGCTTACGCTTTTACATTTCGAGGGAAAATCATACAAGCTTAATTATACAATTCTACAATCCAATCTAATTCTCTCAAACATTTTCAGATTGCTGGTATCGCAATTTTAGCTGTCGGAGCGCTGATGATCTGGGGACAAAGTGTAGTGACCAACTTACTTGACGGTGCCTTGACGCCGTTACTGTTGCGGTTGACAGTGGCTAAAGACGCCGCAGCAGTGACGGAGTTGATATCAAGAATCCTGACTACCACAGGCATGTTCATGTTTCATTTTTTATGCTTATTTGATGGTTTCACACAAATAATGTGACGAATTGTTATGTTTTTCAAAACAATGTTGTTGAAGCTGAGAAAGAGAATGAAATAGATTTATGAGATTCATTTATTGGCTTGTTCGGGGGCTTCGAAAATCGCTTGAATATGTGGCGATTATAAATTTAATTTATAGCTAAAAAGATTATACTTAAAACTGTATCAAAACGTGTATATGTTCATAAAACAGTAAATGCTATGTTCTCAACATAAACTGTCATATTAAGTGCAAACAGCGCAGAAGCTATCGCGTTGTGTGAGATTTGCAAGCAGTAAACACTTATATGTTCATATGAACGAACATTACATTTCATAATTGACTTCAATCGATTTTGTGTATACATATGTACAACACATATTCACCGGTGATATTTTGCTTCTGAGGCAATTGCGTTTAAGGGCCAATGTTTAGACAGAATACACATATTCGAATGTTTCCGAATCAAACATGCCGCGATAACTTTCGTATTGGCACTTAGTAGGTTTGTACATGACCATCCTCATCCACTTGATTCAACGGAATGCGGAACCACAGTTGGCAAAAGCAATGTAGTGAACCACATTCAAACACACATAAAAATGGGTTACATCACATGCGTTTCATTATCTGGTCGGTATTTGCATTCGTTTTGTCCACACACAGCCCGCGAGTGTTGTCACATTGATTACATTCATCGTGTAGCATCATTCAGATCGGTATCCACGTACGTTGAGACAATGTAGAAATGTTGAACAATAAAATGTTGTTTTGAATCTACGATAAGTTATCTTAAAAACAGAAAAATAGAACCGTATATTTTGAAACATATAACAGATGATAGCAATCTTTATTTTACGTTTAAACCAATTTTTTGCATAACATACGATGCTCAATGTGATAACTTTTCCCATGCAACGTACAGCATTACAAATAAATTTGGCATTTTGAGTGATTCAATTTGTAGCCAACATTATCAGCCATATGTAAAACCAAGACCAACAATATGAAGAATGCATCATCTTAGTGCTCAGTCTTGTAATATAATATTGCATGTATATCCATCTGAGAGTTAACGCCTAATCAAGCATATTTATTATGATACCCGACAGTACATCTACATACACCAACCATCCCTGGTCTTAAACTCTGATCTCTTCATTAGAGCATGTGAGTTAAGTCCATTACTTTGATCAAAGGAGTACAACAATTCGCAATTGGATGAATTCAGTGACCGGTTAAGACTGAATTCACTCGAAGCAGCACTCGAACAGAGTCAGTGTGTAGAGTCCATTTCTCTATCGATAGATAATCTTAGACTATTATTCACAGTTAAATTTCGAACCAAAACGTGGATTAATACTGTTTGTGATTCTGGAAAATTTACATAATCTGATAATGTTTAATACGACACGAGATACTTGTCGATTTCAAACATGCAGAATCAAAAATGTCCAATTTGTTACTCAATAAATTCTCGTTAATTATAACACTTATTGATGAAAATCATTTTAATTGCAGCACCGGTTGGTATAGCTTTGTTTGTCTTTGGTTCATGTGTGGCAACCCTCTCTTTAATTGGTTACCTTGGTGCATGCTGTAATATCAAAATACTTCTCGGTGTGGTAAGTTTTATTTGTCCCCATCATAATTCTTAATAATCAAATTATACACAGAATTATATTATAATGTTCCAAATGACGCTACTTTACAAAGTTTGACATTAGGAATTATTAATTTTTTCACCAAATCTTCAGTTCATAATCGTGATGTATAAAGTGGAAAATTAAGCTTTGTTTGAAGATAATAAACGTTTCTATTAAGAACGGGATTTTACATATGATATACTCGAATGTTCATGGAACATTATTAATTGAATGTTTCTATTTCGCTATTCACCGAGCTTGCATAGTGGGTTGCGGACGTTTTATCACCAAACAAGATGAAATCATCACCGTAAATTGTTGCGAAGCAAACTGCACTTTATATCACGTTTCTTGTAACCCTGAGCTGCTTGTCGTACCATCCTTAAGATTCATGCCACACGTGTAGAACTTGCAACAACATTTTGGTCCATAGCTATTGTCCAATTGTATGCGTTGGTTAAGGGACTGTGTCTCTGAAAGTCGTGCATCAAGGCTTACCGGTGTATTGCTTGTTCAAACGGTGGCACTTATTGCACATTATTTCCAATAAAATTCATGGCATTTGAGATTTACGTGTCTTGTCACTCGATAATTGTGGTCGTTTCTTCTAAGGTCAATTGTTGCTCGTGTAGACGTGATCTCAAACTTCTTCATGTCTGCCCGACGAAATGCATTTCAAAATCTTTAAAAAACGCATGCTATTGGACAGCACCCACGGACCAATGAGATCTCGCTTGTTCTGCATGCGACAAAGGATTCGAAACTTTCGTATGACAAGCACCTCCCAGACACGCATAAATATTTAGTATAAAGGGAATACACTCTGAAGCCATTTGGCTTTGCGATACATTACGGTGACGATGTCGAAATTTGCGCAACGTACGATACAAGCTCGGTGTTAATCAAAAAATGTACAAAACATAAATGACGTATCAACAAAAAACAGCACAATATATTAATTTATAATCAATTGTTTTCTGATCTTTCCAAAGAATCATGATTTAAGTCTAATATTTTAATGAACTTTCTTGAGAACATACTTTAAAATCCAAAATTAACGGTTATTTCGTGTGTCAAAACCAGCTAACATTGATTACAAGTCGTCTAAATCAAGATCCACAATCGATCAACTAAAGTATAATTCTTACTTGCACAGTCTGTTTATAATCACACAAAGTTTATTTAATCCATCTCATTTAAATTCGCAGTATGCTGCAGTCGTGGGGATCATTGGACTGGGTGCATTAGTCTGCGTGATTTACTACTTTGCACAAAGAAAACAGGTGAGCGGAAAAACTAAATTTTGCAATGATCAAAACTGAGTCACAAATTTTACTGAACACAAACTTTGTAATAGTCTGCCACTGATGGACAAGGTTGACACAAACCAAGCTGTTGTTTTACATGTGCTTACACAGGTGAATGCAGCACTAAAACTGCCGAGGAGTGTGCTCGATTAAAACGCGTGCAAATGAGAATTATTGAGCAAAAAATTGGGTTCAATTCACGTGCTAGTTTGCGGGCACTTGTTATCGAACAACCTGGCCATGCCAACCATATCCGATAGTAAAATAATATTCACACTATGCTTAAAATTTCTTCTTATTTTCAAGTCATTCACATCTTAATCTTATTTCGAGCTTGATAAGTGAGTAACGGATATTCATACAAATTGGTCCTTTTGCTGAACAGGTTTACGAATGTTAAATATTTTTTTCTGAAATAATAATAATGAAAATAGCGTAGGCAAACTATGCCACATATAGAAGTGGTATTTTATTGTTTTTCCACAATGTTTGAATGTTCATATTATCCTCATTTCTATTCCATATGAAACTATGTTTGATTCGCTGCCGATGTTATATTTTCATGATTATGTGCCAAAATGATGGTAGCAAAATTCATTCGAATACACTGTTCACAAAGTGAACTATGGTTCATTATTAATTGATTGATTGAAATTAAAATCGAATAAAATGAATAGAGATCAATTTATTCTGTATGAAATTGCATCTACAGCTTACAATTGGGAAAGGCTTAATATATCTAGAAATTAGCTATCCTATGATTTTGAGTTAAACTAGGTCGTCAAAATACCGCCGTGACTATTAAATATGCTACATTGGATACAAGAAAATGAATGTTGAAACTGGATCTTTAACAAGATTTTGCAATCTTTTTTATTAGGTAATGACTCAATTTTAGTGTAGCTGGGACGTAGACAAAACTACCTCATTTACAATTTAATAAAATTATTGTGTCATGAGCTGGTGACTACAATTCTGGATGGCGCTAAATTTAAACGAAATAATCATGTGGACCGGATTTGCTATATGTGGTGTATAGTGAGAAATTCATTGTCAAGCTGCGTGGGCTTCTGTTATATCCACAAACAATGTTGACCCCCAGACAACAAGAGAAGAAATATCACACGTGCATTTGAGTCATTATTGTGTGCTGAATATATACAAAATGGTATTAAACAGATCAATAATTTCAACTGAGTTGGTTAACAGTAAATCATTGAAGTGTCAGTATTTACCTTGAAAAAATAGATAAGTAAATTTGGAGCTTCCGGCAATCGAAATAAAAATATATTGTCTGTGAAAAAATAAATATGATACGAAACATAAAACTGTACAAAGCACTACATAGCCAACACCCGTTTAGTCTTTTTATTAGGTAATGACTCAATTTTAGTGTAGTTGGGACGTAGACAAATCTACCTCAATTACAATTTATTAAAATTAATGTGTCATGAGCTGGCAACTACAATTCTAGATGGCGCTATATTTTAAAGAAATAATCATGTGGATCGGATTTTGCTGTTGTCGTTTGTTGCCGTTTGTTAAATTTACATGATTAAAGAGCTGAGCTTTCTAAACCGCAATTCGTGAAAACTAGCAGTTTAGGTTCAGATTGAATGCATTGATCTATGTTAATCCTAAGTTGAATAGTCTTGATAATCGTGTGATTTTTCATCTGACGATGAGTGGTAATCAAATCGATAATTTCAGAAAACCACTTGCTTCTACACTAATAATCGAGCGTTGTTTTATTATGTTTGTCCTAAAGTTTATTTGAAGTGAGAAATTCCATTATCAATATACGTGAGAATGCAATTATAATACTAAATACAATTAAATTAACACCATGTGTGACGAAATATTCATAACTACTTAATCACACTAAATTACAAATTACAAATTACAAAATTATTTTTTTAGGTCGAGGATTATATCGCGGATGAGTATTTGAAAAGCGTGAAGCGCTACGAATCAATAAAAATCAACAATGTGGATAGTTTGCTAATACTTCTTGTTCAGTCTAGGGTGAGTCACCAAATGAACTGGCGGTTTAATGTTTGATTATAAGAAAGTTCATTTCGCAACACTTTTGAAATGCTTAGTTTTTTAATGAAAAAACCATAAATTTATCTTGAAAATATCAAAAGGTTGTACAGCACCAGATGATATACGTATAAAAGATAAACAAATCATAAAATCATGTTTGCGTCGATGAGTAAATGTAATTACAAGTATGACATGGAACAGGAAAATGTTAACCCTAAATACATGTTTCTGTAAATTTGTTTTTAACCCATTGTGTGTGCCAAACAGAATCAATACAAAACAAATTATCAGCTAACTGTGAAAACAGAATATTATTCAAAATAAAATATCTTAGCAAAATGCTCATTTGTATCAATTTTCGTCACTCAAACACACACACACCATGACCAGTTTCGTGCTGTTTGCACTCATCAGGTAGGGACAGTAAAATCAGGATCCAGATGCGCTTGAAACAGTGGAGGAATGGTTAACAAGTAGCGCTTGTATGCCAGTGTTGGATAAGGCTGGTGCAACCAACCTGTTCAATCACATGTGTCCAAACACATGTATAATTGTGTTAAACCCATAACAATGAACTAAAATTCTCATTTGCGTGCATTTCCATCACACACACACCTCAGGCCCGGATATCAGACTGGTTGAATTCAAAGTTGAAAGGAATCAGTAACAAAATGCACCATAATTACACTGTCTCGTCTCACAACCGCAGGTGGTCCCGAAACTAAAGTCGTACTGCATTCAAGTTCAAAAAGGGAAGCGCTAGGAGGCACCACTCCTAAAGAACAAAACACCCCGAATGATTAGACTAAAAATCGACATAAAAATTCATCAAATCGGTTTTGACATTGATTGGTGTTTACTAAAATTATCGAGATATTATCGAGCAACATACTAGAAACATTTTATGACCATTATTGAAGTGCTCACGTCCCTTGCACTTACAAACTATAATCGGCTTCTGGCTGTTTGCCATCATCAGATGGAGATAAAACGATTAGTTTCGGTTAGCTTCGGAACAGTGGATAAACAAAGGAAAACAAATTTATTCTTCAAAGCTACTGTGAAGCATCGTTATTCGAACATCATATTTGTTTCTAAGATCCCTAGTCAACACTTACATATAAATTTAATTGTTTCACTACTTTTTATCTGTGTCAAGGCTCACTGAACCTAATCTTGTTGTCACCACGTTATATAATGATATCTTCCTGAAGCCAGTCGAACCATTATCATTGGTACGGTCAAATCATAAACCTACTTGATCAACTCTGGACAAGCCAAGACCGCCTAAAATCATGGTCATCTTGGATAGGGGCCAAGAAAACATGTTACTGTCCGCTTTTCTTCTTCGTATGAAAGATTTGGAGACCATTACAAGGATCTTCACTGATTTACCCTTGTGAGAAATAGCCCGAAATCTCAGCAGCAACCCCGAACGAAGAAAGTGAATGGTCGAAGTTTAATCCAATTGGAGTCTTGGAAGCTGACGGAGCAAATGATCAAGCAGTTCAGCGCAAACACGATCATCTTCAATGGAGATTCCTCAGTGACACAATTGGCTTGCATGATGTAGCTGTGACAGACACGCTCCACATCCAAAATCTACGACGGAAAATTAGACTAAGCGCATCGAAACTTCATATCGCACAAATAGATGCAATACAACTTCAAATAAAAACACCAATAAGTAAATCAGTAGCTGAAGGTGCAGAAACTATAGATCAATATATTACAACAGTACAGCCCCAAAACGATCAGGCACCCTTGCGAGCAAAACACTCCTTAACTGCTAAAACGAGAGTAGTTACCTTAACAGGTATTCCGCACGCCGCAATCCCACTTTCAGACACCCCATCCTAAAAATACCTTTACACCAATTTATGAGCAACACAATTCCTAAATTGTAATAAATAACGCAACAATCGTTTAAGAAACCAGCTAAATTTCAGGGTATTCATGAAAATTAATTTTCTGATTTTTGGCTTCTAATAGCTGGAGTGTTGTGGACTCGACAGTGATAGTGAATTTACCAACAAGGCAACTACCGATTCCTATGGTAACACCGATTTTCCCAGTGAGTACTTATTTTTCGTATATTAAAATCAACCCTTTTTAATTTGCCAATCATTATACAGCTTTTGCTTACATGAATTTGCGAAATGTAATGGGCAAACTTAAATAATCTTTATAAATTTCGAACATCAATTCAGCATCGCGCACATAGGGTGGATTGATATTTCAACTTGCTGGCGGATATATCTGTGTTTTAGTTTGTGGTTTCGCCAGAAGATTGAAAAATTAACGTCAAATCTCAAGTTCCAAAAATATATTCATTCAACTTCTCAAATAAAAATAAATTCATAATTCTCCATTAGGAAAATGCATAACGTTTCATTGTGAAAACTGTTTAGTTTATGAATCGAGAGACCCGTTCCAAAATGTCAAAAATGATCTGTTATTAGTTCAGCTACGAAACATTTGAATCTACATTTCGGATTAGTAGCAAATCGTCAACGTAGGATTTAAGTTCCACCTCATTGGGTAGTGATCATTCTAAATTTTTCAAAACCAGAGCAGCAATTTGCACCTAGCATATTTGTCTCTCGTACAAAATATTAATTCCAGTGT
Organism: Atriophallophorus winterbourni; assembly: GCA_013407085.1. Taxonomy (NCBI): domain Eukaryota; kingdom Metazoa; phylum Platyhelminthes; class Trematoda; order Plagiorchiida; family Microphallidae; genus Atriophallophorus; species Atriophallophorus winterbourni. The sequence continues at coordinate 6,109 of JACCGJ010011232.1, read as the reverse complement.
CGGCGATATAATGATTTATGTCGAAGTACAATACGGTGCAAAGACTTTGGTCTAACAATCAGCAAGAGCGAGACCAAAGTCCTTGGTCAAGGGACTGTATCGCCACCAATCATCACTGTTAGAAACTGTCAGCTTGAACCAGTACATCATTTCACATATCTTGGTTCAACCATTGCGGATAACCTCTCGCTAGACACGAAGATTGATAAGCGGATTGGCAGAGCAGCTGTCATTCTGTCTCGATTGAATTCTCGTGTACGGGGTAACCGTAAGCTGACTGTAAAGACAAAGATGATGGTATACAGCGCGTGCGTACTAAATGCTTCACTATACGGCAGTGAAACCTGGACCACCCACGCAAGACACGAACGGAAGCTGAATGCTATCCATCTACGAAGCATCCGTCGTATCTTGAACATATCGTGGATGGACAGAGTGACTAACGCTGAAGTGCTTTCAAAAGCTGGTCTACAGAGCATGTTCGTCCTATTACGTCAGCGCCGCCTGCGGTGGCTTGGTCATGTCTATAGAATGTAAATTGGTCGTATTCCGAAAGGTCTACTCTACGGTGAGTTGCAATTAGGAAGTCGACCATTGGGCAGACCGCACTTGCGGTACAAAGATGTTTGCAAAAGAGATATGGAAGATCTTGACATTGACCCCGCAAGCTGGGAAGAACTTGCTCTTGACCGCTCACGTTGGAGGCATTGTGTAAAGCGTCGACTGCAAGCCGGGGAGAATCAAATACAGCTCCTGGCTGCTAAACGCAGATCACGCCGCCAGCGTGCAACTGATGCCATACAACAGAGTTCTGACTATCGTTGCAAGCGCTGCGGGAGATATTGTTTCTCCCGAATCGGACTAATTAGTCATTCAAAAAGTTGCAAAACATGAAATTCATGCGATGTGATGTACATCCATGGTCGACATCAACCGACGGAGGTCAACAACAACAACAACAATACGGTGATGCGAGCATGAATTTTCTTGACGTATATATTGTGTGAGCGATTCGATTAAAGCCATGCATGTCCTAATCGAAATGATATTACTTCATGAGTGCAAATAACTTGAATCAGATCCCTGTGTGTGTCAAAGCATTAAATGCCCATTGGCTTAACACATCTACGTCAGCGGTCTCGCGAGTTTAGAGTCATTTCTCGAGCTCATCTTTAATAACAAAGGAATACAAATTCAATTCTTGATTAGCATTCCTCCACAGTCTTAACTCATGCGGTTTCTGATTATCTTTCCCTACCTAATGACTTCAAACAGCACACAAAGTTCGCTGTGCGTTTGGGTGATGAAAATGCAACGAATACCGGATTTTTTTATCTAAAAATTATGTAACAATGTTTACAAATAATAGATTTTCAAGCACGTCTACTAAACCAAATTTGAATGAATCAAATTCATAGTATCTTGCTATTTTACTGATAAAGATACACGGGTAAAGCTGATTTATGGGTATATTATATTCCGCTAAAAGGATTGATTGTACAAACAAAGTTCGTATCGAATAGTCAACCATTGATTTTTCACGATTGTGACTCGAGCTGATAAGCAATAGAATGTAATAATCAGAAGACGTCACGTTCCAGATCAAAGTTTGATAAGAAAATCTTGTCACCATTGAGAAATAATCAACAAATTATCAAGTGATCGTTTGGAGAAATTAACAGATACAAAAATATCACGATAATATACGAAATGTTTGTCGCCCGCTAACTTACGTCTACAAACAAACAACTGACTCGTCTTAAAGATAATTTTTTTCAAAATTGCTCCCATTTTCAACATCAGTTTTTACGCTTCTTCTTTTTGTTGTTGTAGACATCCAAATTCCAATTGTCTGTTGCAAAATGTCAGACACGTACGCTTTACTTGACGGCACATGCCCCGGAACCCCGACGCCGGAAAATAGTTACAAGTCGCAACCGTGTAGAAAAAAACTCCAAGAGAATGTGATGCCCTACTTGGATTATGCGGCATATGCGTTGATCGGTTTATTCCTAGTACTCGTAAGTTACATAAAATGAATTACTATTTTACTATTATTATTATTAATATTATTATTTTTATTTTGAAAATTATATAACCCTATTATTTTTTTAATTATTTCAGCTCATACTCATGCTTTTTACGCTCGTGACCATCTATGTTGACGTTGTCTAATTGTGGACGATACCTCGCGTAGCATGACGTGTTATTTCGACTTTAAGCAGTCACTTTCATGTTGATATTGCTCTTGTTTTTATTTTATTTAACTCGATTGCTAAACATTAATGCAAGCCCTAATGTTCGCATCATTTGCGCTAAAATATATTTTTTGCCAACAGTTTTTATTTGATTTATTTTGATTTTAAAATAATACTCCGGGTTTGGATTACCATTTCACTCGAAGTCGTAATTCGGAAAATATTATTGCCCACTCCTATTAAAAAGACAAGTAACCAAGGTTGTTATAGCCTAAGCGGTTTTGGGGATAAGCTCCCAATTCTAAGAATGCACTAATATCGTGTGTCTCATATTCACTAACAAGGCCTCTAACAATCAAGTCTAACTCAGGGCATCCATGCGTGGTACTGTGTGAACTGAACAGAACTAAACTGCTTCTACCGACAAGAGATTGGGCACAGACGGCTTGTTGGCGGCTTAATATCATTATGCTTCTGGCAGCTACAGTTCCTACGTTCGTGAAGGGTCTCCAACTAAGCAAAGGGAACGCCTTAACTAAAACCTCCACTGCCTTATGGTTACATCCAATTAAGAAAAGGCTTCAGGTGGCAACCTCAATGAAAGTTCCGGCGACGGAGTCCCGTGTGGCTGCACGGAGTTGTACTCAACTCCGTCCTGGCAACACTTGCGTTGACATTGTTGCCACTGATGACTGAAGCGGAAGCACTTGCAGCATGACAACAACAACTTCTTCATGTTCTTTGTGAGAACCTTATATTACAGTGGCATACAAGTTTAACTTTTTTACAGCTTTTCCACTGTTTCATGGCTCATTGAACCTAATTTCACTATCTCCACCTGATGATGACAAACAGCCAGAAACCGGTAGTGGTGTGTAAGGGATGGGGATATGAGCACCACAATACGTTGTTCTCTATATGTAATTACCCTGAGGTACATCTCGTCGCATCAATGGTTTTTTTGTATTTCCTGACGACGTCTCGAACGTCAAGGACGTAAGAAGATCAGCTGTTATTATCAATGAGCTAGAAAAGGCTGGAGTTTGCTGCGGCTGTTCTCAAAGAAACGTTTTTAATAACGGATATAGATTACTTAGTTTTTGAAAGAAAGGGACTTTGATTGAATTTGACTCTATGGAGTTAGTTGCCCATGCAAAAAAGTTAACTTAAAGTAACAGAACCCAGAAGCAGTTCTAATACTAATACGTTAGTCAAAGTTTACGCACTGACACTGTATGTGACGCCTGCCGAAAAAGTCACTTTTATCACAATTTCACAACAATCCTCATAAACGTGCCTCTAATAAACTGAGTGATTTCAATGCCAGAGTTGGTGCAGATGCGATCCAATTAAAAACTGTATCAAAAGGGTTTGTGTAGATAGAATCTTAGCAAAGCCTTGGCATCGGATTTATCTCATCCTCGTTATACGCGTTTATATGAGATGCGTACTCCTCAAATGATTACATGAATGCGCAAACCGTGTCACAGCCTATTCCGTGGTTTTTATAAAACTGACGTTTTACCAGACGAAAGTTCCCTACACATAATTGTTTTTTCTAAGACGACGCGAGAGCTCACCCGAATAATGCTTTGGTTTTGAACGTGCCTTCTTAGCTAAGGCCAACAAAGCAACTCCAAACGAATCAGCTTATAAAATATGAAAATTGCAGAATACTGCATACGCCAACTTGCTAATTATTTATGATCTAAAGAAACCTAGAAGAAGCAACCGTTCGATCCCATAGCTCCTGTTAAAAATAACCTCATGGGCGAGAAACGGTTAAATGTTCCAATGGATGAAAGCAGGTGAAAATGTACTACTTCTTAGTGCAGCCAAAATATTCTATAGCACAGTGCTAGGCGATCTGAAACGACTATCAGACTAAAATTATCTTTATAAGCCGATTTTACTGATTTAACGTATACAATCGACTTCGTCAGCAGGCAGAGCCTTTTCAAAAGTCTTGCTTCTATAGTCAAGCCGCCAAGACTGCTCAAAATCGTTATTTCATTTCACTCTGGCATAAATAGTTCAGTTCATTTTAACCTTCGCAGCGCAGATCCTTAGAAATTTGCCGAAGTATCAAACAATTATGAGTCCTTGTATCTTGGTTTTCAGTAAATCTTTGCACTGCTGCTGAAGCACGCATTTAGGATGAAATCACAAGTACGAAAACGACCCAACATTTACAATTTCGGGACATATAAACAAGTGGAACCTCGAAACCGGGAGTTGCTGTATATGCTAATTTCAGATAACATTATAACATGAAGAAATATGCAGAAACAATCGATATTGATAAACTAAATTGTGAAGACCGAATTGTATCTGAATTGACGCATGTGTTATGAAACTCCATCACAAAAACGACATGAAAAACAAAGACCGAAAGAAATTGAAGTTTATGAAACAACTGAGCGAAATAAGACGAACAAGCATGTATCACTATAAACAGATTCGACGGATTACCAAAAATACAGAAAGAAAATATCCAAATGTGTTCAATATTTTATTTGCCAGGAGGACCAAACTAAACGTTATTAGAAGAGCTGTGAAGAAACTTGTTTTATCTAGTGATAGATTCGAAACATTCGGTCTGCTCTGCTGAACAATGTTTGCAGTAATTGAATGATGTGAATGTAAAAAATGAACTAAATATGTCTTTTGACGTAACAGCTTTATTCATCTTCATCGACGGAACACTCGGAAAGTCGACGATATCAACTTCACTCAGTGAAAAAAGGAACGAATCATAATGGAATTCGTTTATCACACGGGAGTTTAATGGTACTGATCGTAATCAAAGCACTTCAAGTTCAATGGAAAGATATGTGACACATGCGAGAAACGCCGATGGAATAACCGATTACCAGCCTAGTTTCTGAATCACTTATATAACGATCTGAACGAAATCCCACCGAAGATATGTATCGTCTACGTAGACCACACGTTCGTGGTTATGAAAAGAACCGTACTGGGGAAATCACATCGACTTCTAAATTGTGTATTGACTGGAATCAAATTTACAAAGGAAACTGAAGATGTTGTCTGTTTACCGATTCACGACACAAAAACAATTAGCGAATTTTGCGGAATGTAGGGGTGTTTGTGCGACACTTGATCTTAATCTTAAAAGGCTCTGCGCCCACCATTTGCTCTGTGGTTCCTAGCCAGCTTAGGATTGGTCATGTGAAGACCCGTACCGACGTTGTTGATGTGAAGAAGCTGCTGTGTGAGAAGCGAAACGTTACCAACAAATTGCACTAACTGATTCATTACAAACATTCTTTTTCGTGAATATAATTCCATGAACAAGCATTTTCCACAACAATGCTGATTCTCACGAACCATGAATCCGCACATTTGGCCAGAAAGTTAGTACGAACAGCCGAAGTAGAAATCAAATGAACGAATCATCGCAACTTGAACATTATATTTCAGAATTATAAGTTCATAACCAGGGACCTGATTGGCAAAACTCCAGATAATTCATGCAATTTCAGGAAAGTGGCCGAAACAGCATGTGAAGTTTTTGTGAAAAATAGGTCTTACAGGGCCCATGAAAACGTGAAAAACTCGCTGTGCAAAGACCCAATGATGAAGCTCGAATTGCGAGTTGATTTATCTAAGTAACTTACTGGAAAACCCGGGAAAATCAGGCGAGGTCTTGGCCACACAGGCATAGCAAATTAGAAAATGACAATGAAGTCAGTTAGCCACTAAACCAAAATGCTTATTTGCACGCATTTCCGTCGCGCACACCTGACGAACGGTTTGTATGTAAATGTGCGTTTTGGTTCCTGTTTATGGGTTTAACCCCATTATATATGTGTTTGGACACGTGATTAAATATGTCGGTCGTACTAGCCTTACCAGCAGTGGCATATAATTTAGCCATTCTTTGAACT
>JACCGJ010011231.1:0-27410 GCA_013407085.1 Atriophallophorus winterbourni | reverse complement strand
GTCGCGAGCAGCCTATGGTTCACAGAGTCGAAAGCCTTGCAGAAGTCCAAGTAGAAAACCTCAACCTGTTGGCCCTTATCCAATTTTCTGGTGACCTCGTTTAGAAAGCCCAAGAGGTTTGTTAGGCACGACTTTCCTTTAAGGAATCCATGTTGAGCAGAGTCCAGCAACTTAAACTCAACTAAGTGCCTGCAGATCCGATCTCTGATCAGCCTCTCTAAGGTCTTACACAGAATGACAGTAAGGCTTACCGGTCTATAGTTACAGACAGATGAACGACTGCCGCTTTTGTGTATCGGGATAACATCGGCTAGCTTCCAATCACTCGGAATAACTCCATGCACCAGCGATGCGTTAAAAAGACGACCCACACTCTCAGCTAGTACGGGCGCCAAGTTTCTAATAAACTGAGGGTGAATACCGTCTGGGCCTGCAGACTTATGTGGGTTAGTTGCTGCAAGCTGAATTCTAATCTCCTCATTAGTGAAATATAGTACCTCGAGTGCAGCAATGCCATCCGATTTTACAGAGACTGGTGTGATAGGCGGGTCTATTTGGCGGTCAGTTCTCTGGACTGACTGAAAGCGTTTGAGAAACGCTAAAGCCTTTTCGACATCTGAAACTATATGGGGTCCGTTATCCTGTAGCAGGTTACCGATCCACTCGCGCGTTTTGCCTTTAGATTGGGCATAGCTATAGTAACGCTTTGGGCACTGCTTGATATTGCGTGCCAACCGTGTTTCAAATTCACGTTTCGCTGTGCGTTGCATAGCTACAGCCTTATTCCTCACTGTCTTATACTGTATCCAGGACCTTTGTGTCTGTGAAGTCTTATAGCTTTTCCAGGCACGATCCCTGAATTTAATCACCCGACGCATCGCAGGTGTGAAACACATTGGCTTGTTGCGCCGCTTGACAGGAACCAACGGAGCAAACTTATCTTGCAAGCTCGAGAGACAGCAATGGAGAAGCTGCCAATTAGCAGCCACATCTTCACCTGTGTATTGCGACAGGATCGTTTTAGCATCTTCTGCTACAAGATCCCAATCTACACATTTGAAATCACGCCTCAGTTTAGGAGGAGGTTTGTCATACCTGAGTATTAGTTGAAAGCTTATCATAATATGATCACTCTTCCCTAGCGGAGGGAGGTATTCTACCAGTCGTACCATTTCACCACTCGAAGAGACTACAAGATCCAGTAACGAAGGTAAGCAACCCTGTCGAAACCTTGTTGGCTCAATTACATGCTGGCTCATAGCATGCGTGTGAATCCATTCGGTAAAGTCTTCAGACAATTTATCGGTGGAACACTGAGTCGACCATGATATGTGGGGTAAATTGAAATCACCCACTATAAGAACCTGGGACCCCTCGGAGCGCAATAAACTGAGAATATCAAGCAGATCATTCAAATCCTGCAATTTAGCTTGAGGACTCATATAAACGCACGCTATTACCATTGATTGTTTATATGAGTGGATGACGCAGGAGCATAGTTGCACGTTGTGCGTGCTAAGCCGAACGCTCGATTCTGTAGTTCGAAAACCAAGCCCAAGAAAAATGGCAACCCCGCCCCCATTTGTTTCACTAGGTCTATCGCATCTGACTACAGAATATCTGTTACTTATCATCTCGGGGATAGAATCAGTTTCTGATAGCCAGGTTTCCGACAGTGCTATTGCATTGGCCGGAGCTCATGTGTCAGGATAGAAAGTTCGGACCACTTATTTCGGATACTACATGAATTTCCGTATAGCACGGTGGCGACGGGACCTAGCAAAACATTTTGACTCAATCCTGCTTGTTCCTCGGGCGTAGTACCCGAGGAGACAGCACGTTTTTTGGCGTGCTATTCTGGATGGATGAATAAACCTCAACCTCTTGAAGTACCGTTGTATTCTGAAGGTTACTAACCATCAGCTGCGGAATTGCGGGGTAATTACTATGAACGACGTTCAGGTCCAAAGAACCCTCCGTAGTTTCTGCATCTGATACTGCCATATCTTTTTCCGAAAGACATTGCAAGCTGCCACTCGGCATTTCATGCAAAAGATCACTTTTTTTTGTAGATCCGTTGTGGTCGTCGGGCACAACAACGTGTTTACCTTTGGTGATTCTGTCCAGACTATTATAACCTGCTAGGAATTTATCACGATCGTTCTGTGAGATAAATTCAACTAAGAGAGGCCTTGGACTTATGCCCGTCGCACCTTTGGTGCCCTTCCACCCTCCTACACGATGAACGCGCCTGATCGCTGTGTCTGGACGCATTTCAACATTTCGGAGCAGATTTCTTATGCACGTCCGATCCAGTGATCTACGTGCTTTAGCCTCGCGTATGTAGGGTTCATCCTGATTTAGCACCAGGACATTACGAGATTTATCTCGAATCCCTAGACGCGCTGATTTGATCATTTCAATGTCCCTGGAGACTTTCTCGAGACTAGAAACGACAGCAGCAAGAAGGTTTGAATGGGAGGAAGGGAGCCCCCTGGTATTCAAAATCTTTTTCGATTTAGCCTTACTTCGTCCTTTACGGTGCTTTGAAGGCGATCCCTTTGCCGTGATAGTATCAGCTACAGCTTGAATCGACTCCCTATCCACTATATTGCTGTTTCGAGTCTTTTTGGAACGAGATTTTTTTCTCGTAATAACAATCGAATCTGCCTTCACTGACGGAATAGCTTCTTTGGTGCTATCGCGTGGCTTTTTAGGACGAGAAGTTTTAGTCCCCGTAAGATTCGAATTGTTGGTCCTCGTTGTGCTCTCCCTCACAACTCCAGCATAAGATTTTTTACGGTTAGGCTGTTTTGGAGTGACAGGTTGCCCGGGAGAAGCGATTTTGGGTTTTTCTGAGAATGCCTTTTTCGCGGCCGATTGGCACTCGCTGCACATCCATTGAAGCCAACGATGCGCTACATACACCTTATAATGCTCGGGATGTATTCCCGAACATTTCGGATGAGCCCATCTCTTGCAAGTATGGCACTCAATACCCTTAGCTACCTTTCGGTGACATGAATTCTTCACGAAACTAGCATTAATCATTGTATAATCAATAATGGAATAATGAGCCAGAAAATAATTTCAGAGAGCGTAATAGAGAGCACGTCAAATTTGAACGTACCGCCAAGGTGTTTTTGTATTTAGATAACGACACCTAAGATTGCTTGTACACATCGTAAACACCGCGACCAAGGTTAAGCCAGGTGTAATTCCTATCCAGACAGAGAACGGACTGACTGATAATGTCAAGGATACAGCTGATGCCCTTATATCATTTTATGCGCAAGTATTTTGTCTACAGAACGTGTCAACGCTGACGTCTTTGCCGCACCCACTACAAGTCGAATGCCTTAGCAACATCGAGGTAAATCCTACGGTTGTGCGAAAGCATTTACGCGGGCTGAACGTTCGCAAATCACCAGGAGAGGATGGAATAACACCCGCTGTTCTGAAGTCATGCGAGCTGGAGCTTTGTGGCCCACTAAGTGGTCTAGTCAGGCACTCATTGAATACGGGAACCGTACCAACTCAATGGAAAACCGGTGTTATCACACCAATCTACAAAGGGGGCAGTCGTTCTGATCCGGCGAATTACCGCCCCGTGACGCTTCTTTCAGCGGTTTCTAAAATTTTGGAACGCCTGGTGTGTGAACGACTCGTTGAACATCTCGAGAACCATCAGCTAATAACTTTCACACAACACGGATTTAGAAAAACATATTCATGCTTGTCTAACTTGCTCACGACTCTAAATGACTGGACGCAAGCACTAGACCAAAGGGGTTCCGTCCATGCCGGTTATTTAGATATTTCTTAAACATTCGACAGAGTGAATCACTCCTTACTGCTTCAGAAGCTGCAGAATGTTAGCGTCATCGGAAACCTACTAACATGGTTCACAAGTTACCTGTCTGGATGCAAAGTAAAAATCAGAAACTTCGCGAACAATTGAAGCCACGAGCGGAGTCCTTCAGGGTTAAGTTCTCGTTCCGATACTGTTTCTCATATTTATGAACGATCTACCGAACTTACTAACATGTAAGCTTGTTTTATTCGCAGATGATGTAAAAATCTGGACGAAGGTCAACTCTATCGAGGACTGTCAAGTTTTGCAAGGAGATTTGAATAAGCTGCACCAATCCAAAACAAACTGCCATTTAATTTCCGCACGTGCAAAATGTTCAAGTCGGAAAACACTTTCCCTTTACCTACAAACTTGGCAGCCACCCGCTTCCATGGAGTACATCACAAAAGATCTCGGAATCTTGGTGTCTGGCACTTTTGAAGAACAGCCACCTGCGAAGATGCCGTCTACCATCTTGCGTGCAGCTTGTTAGGTTTACTGAAACGCATTTTCGGACGTTTCCACCACACTCTTTCGCGATATTACTAAACACTTACATACATCCTGTCGTTGACTACGCTGTACGAGCTTGGAAGCCATGGATGGAAAAAAACCTCTCGCTCCTCGAAGGAATTTATCACAAGGCAACCAAAATGGTTACCGGATTGAATAATTTACCCTTTGAGCAGCGACTGACCAGACTTGGACCGTGCACCCTCGAGCGCAGGCGTATCCTACACGACCTCACTCTGACATATCGAATCATCTACGCGAAATCCCACCCTCTTAAACACCTTTTTAAGTTTGGTTCGGTTGTCCCCACACGCAGCTACCCTTTGACGCTTCAAATCTTACACTCACGATTAATAATAATAATAATAATAATACTATATTCTTGGTAAACCAAGGCATGCAAAACATGATCAGGTTATCAATGTGTACAAAATAAATAAATTGTAAAAATGACCGTATCAAGCGGATTTTTTGAATATTTTTCCGTTTAATAAAGGATGGTCAATAGTCAAAAGTTTTATTGTGGTAATAAAAGCTGATAGCTTGTAAGAAACCACTGGGTGGTGTGTACAGAGGGTCGCACAAAGCGTGCTAAAAAGCATACATGGTGAGATAAAAAAACGGAGGCAAATAGGCCTTATAGCGGGCCATGTTCGCGTATAGCATACACCTTGATTGGACATTTGTGGCTTTTTATAGGGAGAAGTGTCAGCCCAAGACACATTCCCACCACGTCCTCCAGTGCATGACGGACTTGCGGACGGTTGCTTTGGCGTGAGCAACGTTGATGCTTGCAAGCTGGGGAGAAAAGACTGGAAAAATGTTAGTTATTTATGGATCTGTGAGTGGTATGTAGTATAATGGGGTAGAAGGAATGGCGAAAGATAAACAAGTCATTTGAAAGTTGATTGCCAAAGGTGTTTGTCTAGACGTTGCTTAAACGAAGACAGTGACTCAGCACATACCACCTCCGGCGGGAGAGCGTTCCATACACGGCATATGCGAAGGGGTAGGAAATACCGTCGACTGTTAAATCGCCTGTTCTGATGAGCAATCTTGAGATTGTGCCCAGGATGAGTACGTCGATTGGATAGAGGCATCAAGGACTTACAAGGGTGGTGATTCTCTGTGAGAATGCGAAAGGTCAAAAGCAAATCACCGCGGAGGAGTCGGTAGCGGATTGAGAAGAGGCCGCTATACTGCAGCCGTTCTTCGTAGGACATGTTTTGAAGGCCGTTGTTAAGCTTTGTTGCTCGCCGTTGTGGCTGTTCGAGGCGTTCATGTCTTGTTGGAGCCACGGATGCCACGCACTGACTGCATATTCGAGCGGGGGCGGGATGTAGGTGGACAGTAGCTGTGGGAAGAGTCGTCGGTCGAAGCGTCTGAAAAGTCGCCTCAGAAGACCAACACTGTGGTTTGCGGTTCTTGCAGCCTTGTTGCACTGGCTGGAGCAGCCCAAGTCGTGCTGTACGATGACGCCGAGGTCGCTTACCTGGTCCACATGGCGCAAACGTTCGTCCCCCAAGTGATAAGCGTAACGAACAAAATGTCGAATGGTCAGAATGTGGCATTTTTCTGAGTTGAACGGTAAATTGTGTTCTAATGACCACTGATAGAGGCGGTCGAGGTCACGTTGCAGGATTTGATGATCTTCGAAGCTAGATATACGACACCAAACCTTGAGGAGTAAAAATGAGCTTGATAAGATCATGCTGATATCATTGATGAATATAAGGAAGAGAGTGGGTCCCAGTACGGATCCTTGCGGAACCCCACTGGTTACCGGGAAACAGTCTGAATAGGCGTCTTTGACGCGCACACACGATGTGCGATCTTGCAGAAATCGGCTGATCCACGTCAACAAGGGGTCATCGATTCCGTAGTGGCGTAGCTTTGGAATGAGAATAAGGTGATCAACTCTATCAAAGGCTTTCGAAAAATCCAGGTATGCCACGTCAACTGCCACCCGGCAGTCCACGGCTTTCGTCCAATCGTCCCTGGCCAACCGGAGGTTGGATAGGCAGGAGTGTCCTGGCCGGAAACCATGCTGTTCATGAGCAAGGATGTGATTTTCCTCAAGGTGGCGTGGGATGGTGTCAGCTATAATACTTTCCATGACCTTTGAGATCACAGACAGCAGGGTCACCGGGCGGTAATTAGCTGGTAAGGTGCGGTCGCCTCCTTTAAAGACCGGAGTGATCAAGCCTTGTTTCCAAGTTTGTGGGACTTCAGCTGAGTCGAGTGAACGCTGGAAATATAGCGCAAGATCTTTTGAGATATATGCTTCGACTGCATTCAAAGCCTTTGGGTGTATGTGATCTATACCCGGGGAGCTATTCTGTCGCAGGTCGGTCAATTTGTGGAAGACGGCGTCGCGGCTGAAGATGATTGAGCTCAATGAAGGCACAGGAGACACTGGTGCAAGTATGACTACGGACTTAGGGGCAGCACGAAAGATGGGAGCGTACTGCGCGCCAAAAGTGCTGGCGACTTCTTCAGGTGACGTGGATAGACCCGAGGGTGTCTTGAGCGAAGGGATACCTGTTTTTACTTTCCTCCGAGCGTTGATCTCCTTGTATAGCAGCTTCGGGTTGTCTAGAAGTCTCAAAGTTAGCTGTTGTTGGTAAAGGAATTGATCATTGCGTTTGAGAGATGTACACTTGTTTCGCAATAATCTGTAGAATTCCCAGTTCTCTGAGGTGGGGCATTGAGAGAAAGTATGCCATGCAAGGTTCCGTAGTGCCATCATTTTTTGGTCCGGCTTCTAATTGTCGGTCGGTCGCGTTTTGTTGGTATTGCCTTCATGGTCGATGATAGGTCAAGTAATGTGTGCCATCGTGTAACAAAAGAACTCCAAGCAGTATCAAGTTGCGTAGTATGCAGCAAGTTCCACGTGTTCGCGGCAACAAGCTCACGCAGTAGCGTGTAGTTCGTAATCCTCCTAGTAGTGGCGTCCGGTATCCCCTCATAATGAGAGTAGCAGAGGTAGTCAAATATCAGCACGGCATGATCAGCATGACCCAGTGGTGGTTCGATCATCATGTTTTCGACCATCAGTTCTTCGTTGGTGAGTATCAGATCGAGGGTAGACGGGATCTGGTGGCCGCAGAATCGTGTCGGTTCGTTGACATGGCTGTACAATGGATGGGTAGCAATCAATTCTGATAAGTCACGTCCAAACTGATGGCTGGGCGAGCCTGACGATACACCCGGAGAGTTGAAGTCTCCCATTATGAGGACATGCGTGAAGTGTTGAGAAAGTCCGAGTCGGATGGCAGTCAGCAAAGAAGAGTCTGTATGAGAATCCGCATTTGGAGGGCGGTAGATCACAACCAACAAGGCTACATCGTCGCGCTGCAAGAAAACTCTACACCACAAAGTGTCACGAACAGACAAATCAGGGTTCTCGATCTCTTCACAGCGTAGTGCTTGATTGTAATACAGGACACCTCCACCTCTAGTCTTACGATCAATGCGGAATGACAACATGTTTGGGAGCACTAGTTCAGTATCTAATATGGTTGGGGTCAACCAGGTTTCTGTGATGGCAATGAGATCAAAGTTTTTTGTCGAATGGAGCAGTTTTATTTCGGAGAATTTGTTCATGAATCCTCGGATGTTCGTATAGCAACAGGACAGTGTATGGCGGTTGCGTTGGGCGTCGTGAGGTGTACCACTTAGGAAGCCGATCCGGAAGGGATCGGCTGTGGTAGGTTTTTTGAGGCGGCTGCTTCACGTAATTCCGGTTGTTCGACCTCGGGTGTTGGGTCGGTAATTTCCGTCTCGGGTCTAATCCGATTGGTATCGATAGACGAACGGAGGCGAATTTCTGATGGAGCTTTCCATCGGTTCGCGTACCAGCATTCGAGCGCCGACGTGACCATACTTTCCGACTGGAATGTTATTTTCGTAATTCGGGGGGCATTGCCTTTATAGTTCGGTGACTTGGGTAGGCGTTTTAGCGACGTTGTGAGTGTGGCGGTTATGTCAGATTGTTGCTGTATAAAGCGACATTGCTCACAGTCGTGAATGTTGTTTTTGGATTCGTCGGCGTCGGAAAGCTCAGAAATGCCGTGTACGTATATACTACGTTTGTCATTATCCTGCTTCCAGTCAAATGACGGCTTTTTCTTGGCTTGCCGTGCTGCCCATGGTAGATCGGCGAAGATGCGGATTGGAGTAGGGGATTTGCGAAGTACGTACCTGGAGAGAAGCACGGTTTCAGCTGCTTCAACGGACTTTAGTGTCACACGCAGAAGTCTGGGTTCTCCTAGGTGAGACGAATTCGGAGGCCTGGACAACCGCACCACGCTATCGGCTTCCGAGGAAACCTGAATGGTACGACAAATTTGATCCCATTGCGAAACGTCTTCGGATAGACGTTCTTTAAAACACGGTGACTTGGATTCCGGCACGTTTGTGCAGATCACCGTCATTCTACCATCGCGAGAATTCTGCTTAGGGATTTTCTGTTGGTTAGCAGAAGGACGTGTTGCATCTATCGCTGGGACTAATGGTAGCTTCGAGATATGGGGATCAGTTTGTACACGAGGTGACGCAGCAACGACTTTGGAGTAGCCCAGCTTGGTGGCGATCTTGGGGCGGATATCGTCCTTAATAGAATTAGGTGGTGATGAACCGGTCGTAAACTTCGTTTCGAGTAGTTTCACGCGTGCTTCCAGTGAAAAGATGATTTCTTTCTGCTGGTCGAGCAAAGTAAGCAGAGAGCGGATAATCGGTTTTTTTGGAACAGTGTACGCAAAACCATGGTAAGTTTGTGCGCTGTCGATGCTCTCTTAATTCTAACGTTGATAACCAGGAACAACGCGAGTGGAACCATGTGGAGCAACTACCACACTTAATTCCTTCAGGTACGGCTTTGGAGCAGTCTCCCTTGCCACAAATGTTGGCGTCCAAGTTTGTCAAGGCTAACCTTGGTTTTTTGCTGGATTTATGCTCTAGGTTTTTGAAGGTTGGCTTTTACCTGTTGTCTTACATTCGCCGGATTTTGGAGTAACTTTACCGTTAGAACGGAGGTTCGATTTTGATTTACTATCAACCATGATGACAATAATCGAATAAAAAATAACAAAATCTGTCACGACAAGAAAGATTCAACAATGGTAAGAAAGTTAATTTTTTTCGCGCAATGTCACACAGTAATAAAGATTCATTTAGATTCCATCAAATTAAGCAAATAGAGAGGATCCCATAGATTCTAGAGCAGGGATTGAAGAAAAAGAAAAAAATTATAAAGGAAATGGTGCGCATGAAGATTTAATTGTCACAGTAAAAATGAAT
The DNA here is from genome assembly GCA_013407085.1 of Atriophallophorus winterbourni. Lineage (NCBI taxonomy): Eukaryota > Metazoa > Platyhelminthes > Trematoda > Plagiorchiida > Microphallidae > Atriophallophorus > Atriophallophorus winterbourni. The sequence goes on along the minus strand of JACCGJ010011231.1, from coordinate 17,743 downwards.
TTATGAAATAAAGAAAGTTCTTTTATGAATATATAAATTGACTACTTGGGAATGCGGGTGGATGTGATTGAAGAAAAGTATATAAAAAACCGAAGTTAAATTGAAAAAATATAGAAAATGGAGGGGATGAGGAGAGATTGTGGTTTAAATTGCATGAGGTTTGGGCCAGTTGTACGATCCAGAAAGTTGAAGAATTGTCGGAAATAGGAGAACCAAAACTGTTCGTCAGTAGGGCTTTCGGTCCATATAGAAGAATCAGTCGTATGCGGAATTAGCAAGGGCCAGTGTCGGAGTTGGTTTGTGAGTCGGAGACACTGGAACACAATTAGAGATATTCTCTTCACCATTATGGTGAGAGGTAATCAAATAGAAATAGTAAATCGATTATAAACGATAAAAAAGATCAAAAAACAGTATTATTTTGCATTTTTGGCGTTTTTTTTCTGTTTTTGTTTTTTTAGTAAATATATTATGACAAACCATATTTTCATATATAAATGGGTTAAATATAAGCAGATCACGGTTAAGGATATGGTCATATGGTTAAAATGATTATAATACGCACGGTTACGATGAAGAAGTGTAGCAATGTGACGAGACATGCCTAGACCTTAGGTAACCTGACACTACAGCTGCGTTATAAAAGATAATCATAAAAATTAATGTTTTAGATGTTACAATTTTTATATATTTAAGGATAACTATGTTTAAACCAAAAGGTGGGTGAAATAATCCTATTGAAGTGAATGTACAAGCCTGATCCAGGCAAAGTGCCGCACAGACAGACACTGTATGTGGGCTGAGATACTGTCAGGTTGTCCAGGCCTAGACAGATACAATAGAGATACAATAAGTATAGATACATATACTACGAGTCCCAGGTTTCGATGCAACATACATAGACCTTAGGTAACCTGACACTTGATGAAACAATGTATTTTGTACATTGTGAACTCTTCAATGCGTGTGCTAATGTACAAAATACTTACAATTGGTTCAATAACCAGGAATACAAAATATACAAAATATATTGTCTATAGAAGTGTTTATTTTGAGAATTGTGCATAGCGATGGAGCAGTAAGAGAATCTACAAGTGTTTTTAATTTACCTGTAGATGTGCACATGCGAAAATGGAGTGGAAGAGAATTCCAAAGATGTGCATACCTAATTAAAAAGAAGTTTTGTCGAATTTTAGTGCGAGTAAGGGGAATATGTAATAGCCTCATTCGGTTACGTCGTACATAACGATTACAATCTTGGAAGCGCATTGTGGACCTAATCTTAACTTGGTGCTCTGTGATGATTCGGAAGAAAAGAAAAAGATTAAGGCGAATTCTACGTAACCATAGCGGGTCAATGTCTAGTAGACTGCATCGTACTTTATAAGATGGAGGATTAGAGTAGCCTAACATGATTTTGCTAATTCTACGTTGAAGGCTTTCTAAGAGTATACAGTCACGCCTAGCAATGTGAGAGTAGGCTATATTACAGTAGTCAAGAAGCGGTAATACTTTCATTTTATATAGACTCAGTCTACTTTCACGAAGGAGGAATTTTTGATTGATCAAACCAAAATTCTGTCTAGCTCTTGCTATGAGAAATCTTACTTGTTCGTTGAAATTGAGAGATGAAGAATATCTAAATCCTAAGTCTTTGATTTCGTTAGAAGGTGCGAGTGGTGTATTGTTGAGAATAATACTACCGGGGGGTATTGAGCAGCGTATACCCATGAATTGCGTCTTCAGAGCTGAGAATTCTAACCCCCATTGTGAGCCCCAACTTGAAAGGGTTGAAAGATCATCGTTGAGGGAGTCTATAGCCTGTGATATCTCTATGGCTGGGAAAGCTTAGACAAGTTTAATATCATCCGCAAAGATAAAGAGCTTTGAGTGTTTTACAAAATGTTGCACATCATTAATATATATATATAAGGAAAAGGAGAGGACCTAGTACGCTACCCTGAATGACTCCACTTGGTATAGGTTGTGTTTCAGAGGATATGCCATTAACGGAAACGGAGAAGGTACGATCAGAAAGATATGAACAAAAGCAATTAAATGGGGGTCCGGAAATACCAAGTGATGATAATTGTCGAAGAAGAAGAGAATGAGGAACCTTATCAAATGCTTTGGTAATGTCTAAGAAAACTGTCAATATAGCTAGTCCATGATCTATGGAGGTGGTTACATAGTCTAAATATTCCAACTCACAGGTAATGCAGGACTTCTGATGTAAAAAGCCATGTTGGAATGGAGAGAAATCGTTTGGGCCTAAGTAAGCTATTAGTGCGTTCTTGATCAACTTTTCGAATAACCTAGAGAGAAAAGGTGTGTGATTAATTGGGCGATAATTAGTGATGATATGCGAATTCCCTGTTTTAAACCGAGGTATAATGACAGAATGTTTCCATTCGAGGGGAAATATACCAGATTTAACAGAAAGATTAAACAGGTTTAATAAAATTAAAGGTATATCATGCGTATTTAGTTGCAACATTGCTGGAACAAAGCCTACAGTATCAGGCTTGTAAGAAGCTTTGCTTCGCCGACACATTGCGCTAACTTCTTGTAAACTAAAGGAGATGGAATCAATACACATTGAATTATTATTTTGATTTGGGAGTACAGGGTATACGCTGGTATTTTGACCTGGAATAGGGTATATGGTGGTATTGAATGATTGGCTAAAATAGTTTAAAAATAGCATACTTATTTCTGAAGAATCTGATGTGGATGATTCCATATCATCATGGGGGAACACAATTGTAGAAATTTCATGTTTACTTAGATTATATCGAGATCTCGTTAGATTATTCAAAGACTTGGTCTTCGAAGCACCGTTCAGGGCCATTCTTTCTTGATTCTCGATGAATTGTAATTTGATCGTTGTAAAAGAGCTAAGAAGTTCCTTGAGACGTAAAAATGAATAAAAGTCTGGTGTGTGGTTTACAAAAGCAGAAAGACGGGCTATCGTTTTTTCAAGAAGGTTTATTTTATCAAGTTTAATTGATTTAGTTTTACGAGGAGTTGATGCAGTTACGAGACATTTAGATAAGTTCTTATGGAATATTGAAGAGATAAGGTTAAAATCCGGAGATATAAAGAAGTCAGTCCAATCAGAGTTTCTAATTAGAGTCGAAAACTTTGTCCAATCAACATAGAGACGACCATTAGCTTTGCTGATGGAGGTTCGATTCTCACAAAAATGAAGTTGACACGTGACCATGTTATGGTCACAACCAGGAAGGGGTGCTATGACTTTCACATTACTAGCATTAGGACCCAATGTAAAAATAAGGTCTAGAAGGTTTGAGTGCCTTGTAGGTTTATCAACTACTTGGGTGTAACCTAGTAGGTTGATTGCTTCGGAAAAAGAGGAAAATTTTCTAGATTGCTGAGGCGAGTTCCAGCATGTATAAGGCATGTTAAAATCACCAGCTATAAGTTTATTTTTAAAAGGGTTCAAAGAAACTTCAATAAAAGCATTTTTAATCTTATCAAGATTGTGTAAGGATGGAGGAGGTGGGTTGTAAATACAACCGAAAAGGGCATCCAGTGAAGGCATATCAATCCATATGGAATCATCAATTTCATCCAGCGAGGAAGAACAATGAAGATTGGCAGGAATATTCTTAGTAATATATATGATGCAACCACCACCACGAGTGGAGCACCGATGTTTACGAAAAATATTATAATTTGGTAGGAAAAGTGTAGCGTCTATATCTCCATCAGTTGTCCAAGTTTCAGTGATTAGAACTACATCAGTTGGGTTAGCAGACAGGAAAAATTGAAGATCAGACATTTTAGAAGAAATAGATCTCGCGTTAAATAGGAGGATGCTGATGGCGGAAGTACAGATAGATGTGTTAGTGATGGGGACCTGAGATTTCGAACTAGATTGTGTTAAATCCTGTATACGGGTGGAAACACTAGTGGAAAATTCGACTGTGGTGAGTAGTCTTGGTAAAAATGGCTGGGAGCATAAGATGGATAAACATGTGGAGCAGGTTGTGGCCAAGGTGAAATACTGTGCATGTTTCTTTGGGGTGACATGACAGTTTGAGGATTGGGATAAGCATAAGGTAAGTTAAAGTTAAGGTTTCCATTTCTATTTAAACTAAGGTTTTGTGGCTGGTCACCATACCGATTGGAGTAAGGGTAGGAATACCATGAAGAAGAATTAGGGGAACCATAAGGTGAATGCCCATAATAATTGTAAATGGGATAGACGAATTCGTATTCCGGAGAAGGTGGGCCGACAGCAAGACTTCTTCTACCTTCGCAGTAGACTCGAGGGTGATTCGTAGTAGACGTGTTGCATCCGCGTGAAGCGAGTTCGGGTGTCTGGAAAGACGTACCAAGGAAACCGCCGTCACTTCAAGTTGCAATTTTTCGCAGATGGCATTTCACTGTTGCACATCGTCTTTCCTGCGTGTTTGGAAGCACGGCGAGGAGCTTTCAGACACATTCGTGCATACAATGGTCTGGCATAGCGAGCTGCGTTGAGTGGCCTTTTGAACTACAGGTAGTTTATCGGCGTTAGTCGGTTTCGGCTTAATGGTTTGTCGTTGAGAAGCAGTATGAGGTTTCGATGATCGAGATGCAGTTGGCGTTATCTGATCACCTTGAGGATTTCTGCACGCAGGCTGGGTTCTCACATCTAGTAGGGATTCCAGGCGTTGAAGTCTGGTGACAATCGCGCAGTATGGCTCCGCGGCTGGTGAGGACGCATTGGTTGCTATCTCCGCGAAAGTAGTGTTCTGATGTGTGTCTTCGGTTGGTCGCAAACTGTTTGGCGTGTCGATGATAGCGGATTTAGGCGCTTTACTACTGCGTTTGTCGGCCAGCTTGTCTCTTCGATGGCGGGCTCGGCACGCAACACAGAAAAATAATATTTCTTCATTTTTATGCGTTGTTAAACAATCGTAAAGCGATTTAGGAATCTTCTAGCATCTCAGATGCTGCCAAGAATCACAGCGATCACATTGGAGGGCAGGAACATCGTCCATCCTTACACAATCTTGATAAGATTAAAAATGCTTTTATTGAAGTTTCTTTGAACCCTTTTAAAAATAAGCTTATAGCTGGTGATTTTAACATGCCTTATACATGCTGGAACTCGCCTCATCAATCTAGAAAATTCTCCTCTTTCTCCGAAGCAATCAACCTACTAGGTTACACCCAAGTAGTTGATAAACCTACAAGGCACTCAAACCTTCTAGACCTTATTTTTACATTGGGTCCTAATGCTAGTAATGTGAAAGTCATTGCACCCCTTACTGGTTGTGACCATAACATGGTCACGTGTCAACTTCATCTTTGTGAGAATCGGACCTCCATCAGCAAAGCAAAGGACCGTCTCTATGTTGATTGGACAAAGTTTTCGACTCTAATTAGAAACTCTGATTGGACTGACTTCTTTATATCTCCGGATTTTAACCTTATCTCTTCAATATTCCATAAGAACTTATCTAAATGTCTCGTAACTGCATCAACTCCTCGGAAAAATAAATCAATCAAACTTGATAAAATAAACCTCGAAAAAAAGATAGCCCGTCTTTCTGCTTTTGCAAACCACACACCAGACTTTTATTCATTTTTACGTCTCAAGGAACTTCTTAGCTCTTTTACAACGATCAAATTACAATTCATCGAGAATCAAGAAAGAATGGCCCTGAAAAGTGCTTCGAAGACCAAGTCTTTGAATAATCTAACGAGATCTCGATATAATCAAAGTAAACATGAAATTTCTACAATTGTGTTTCCCCATGATGATATGGAATCATCCACATCAGATTCTTCAGAAATAAGTATGCTATTTTTGAACTATTTTAGCCAATCATTCAATACCACCATATACCCTATTCCAGGTCAAAATACCAGCGTATACCCTGTACTCCCAAATCAAAATAATAATTCAATGTGTATTGATTCCATCTCCTTTAGTTTACAAGAAGTTGGCGCAATGTGTCGGCGAATAGCTGAAAAAAGCTTTTTTTGAATTCAAGGTCAACGTGGTATTTTGCTCCTTACGAATCCTTTGGTTTGTATTTATTTGATTTTCACCGGATTTCAACATGGTTATGACTAGAAAATCTGCAAAAGTAAATAATACAGCACATACTGTCACGAAGATGCAAGGGAATCGGTGCCCCGCTGCTCGCTCGGGCGACTCTTGTCTGGTATGCGCTAAACAGGTTGCTGATAATGCAAAAGCAGTACAATGTGAAATATGTCTCAAATGGATGCATATTCGATGCGCCGGAATGAAGTCAGAGACGTATCAGTGGCTTCAGATTATATCAGGCGATGTTATTCGGACTGTATGTAAGATATGCCTTCCACCATCAAGTGTTGAGCACGGAAGTAGTCAGAATAAAATCGTAGCTGCATCTACTAAAGCCGCTAAAGTGCTTGTTGGAGGTGACATAAACATTGACCCCACCTCAGGTGAGGATAGACACCACCTATCTGCAGAGAAAACTTGCATGTCAGTCGCTTCCTCGACTATAAGCCGTTTACAAAATGGTATTAGTATCGAGGATCCATTAAACGTGCAGGAACTGGACGTTTGCTCGCCTTCAACACCGTTTGCTCAACAGTCGGGAAGGAATAAGACTTATGCAGATGTGACGTCGAAGGGTCTACACAGTGATCCGGGCTATGAAATATTGTCACGGCGATTGAGCAAAATAGAGGCTCAGCTAAATGTAGTGGAAGAAGTACCAACTTCTGATAATGCTTTTAGATCTCCGGTCTCAAAGAAGCCACTTTTGGATTCTCGGAAGAGATGCCTTATTATGGTAAATGTTCCTGAGCAAACCGGGGACATGGCTGAAATACGCTTACAGCAAGAGCGAACATTCCTACAATCAACCTTTTCAAAGCTTTTTGATCAAGGAGAGGAAGGAGTTATCATCATTTCTGCATTCCGACTTGGCCGGAAAAAGGAGGATGATAAACCGCGGACGCTGAAAATTGTTTTAGCTTCAGATGAGCAAGTTCAGATGGTACTAAGACGCGCTCATCGTCTTAAGGGTGAGCCATTCAAGATACTACGCGACCTATCTCCTGAAGATAGAATCAAAATGAAAACAGCTACCCAAGAATTGCGAGCACACAGGGAAGCTGGCGAGGTTGATCTCAATATTGTGGATTTTCGGGTAGTGAGGAGGAGGCCGCACATTCATTGGAAGCCGCTGTCAATTCAACCCCAGTTAATCATTCTGTGAAGCGATTTCGAGTATTGCTTTTCAATGCGAGAAGTCTACGCAATAAACTTGATGAGGTTAGTAAAATTGCCTGTCGACGACAGCCAGATATCATTGCTGTTACGGAATCGTGGTTAACAATGGATATATCTGATATGGAGTGCGCACTACCACACTATACGCTTTTCAGAAGTGACAGAGTAGCTTCGAGATCTGCCGGTGGCGTTGCCGTATACTTCAAAGAGCACCTGATTGTGGAAGTATTGGAAAGGTTTCAAAATGATGCTGGGAATGCCGAAAGCCTCTGGTGTAAGGTGAAGTCTAGCTCTGGAGCTGCATCACTCACCGCTCACCTGGCGCTTACGTTCCTGTGTTATGCGATCAAATCAAACGGTATGGTATCACTGGTGACTGTATCGTTCTTGGAGACCTGAATGCTCCTGATATAAACTGGGCGAATTTAGTTTCGAGGGGTGAACCGAGAATTCCTAGATACGATTTTGGAGCTGAATCTGGTGCAGAATGTAAACAATCCTACGAGGATATACGTCGGGCAAGTTCCTTCGATATTGGATTTAGTGGTCACACCTAGATTCTCCGATATTACGAATCTGTCTATTGAGACCCCCATTGGCTGCAGCGATCACTGTTCTTTATGGTTCGTTTGGAATCGGGGTCTTCAACCGAGAATACGTACGCATGCCCGGAGAAACTACTGGAAATTAGACACAACGAGTCTAATCAAGTCTGCAAACTCGATGGACTGGTCACTTCCTCTATCTACGAATGTTGATATCTGTTGGTTGGACTTTTTGGGTAAAATAAGATCGCTTGAAAATCATGCCCCATGGATAAAAGGAAGATCCCCCGCTAAGGGACCGCCGTGGTTTGATAACGTTATCCGTAAATACATGAAGGTAAGAAAGCGGTTATGGCGGAAGTTTTGTTTTAGTGGATGCACCGATGACTATGTAACCTACAAAGTTATCCGCAACAAGTGCACCTACCTCAAAAGAGAAAAAAGGCAGAACTATGAAACTCGCTTGGTGGACGAAGCCAACTCGATGCCGAAACGCTTGTTTGCGTACATGAGACGTAGAACGAAAGCTTCTTAACGAGTACCTTGCTTGAGATCTATGGGAGGTTCGACTGAACATGAAGATGAACGTAAAGCAGTTCTTCTCGCAGCTCAGTACAATTCGGTTTACACAGAGGAGACGTTTCCCATTCCTCTGCTTCATGAGAGCAACGCCGAAATGCCGGATATCTCGATCTCGCCAGAGATGGTGCAGTATTTGCTAGAACGGCTCGATGTACACTCATCACCTGGCCCGGACGATATACACCCGATGCTTTTAAAGGTATTGTCGAGTATCATACATAAACCACTGGCGCTAATCTTCAATTTATCCCTGAGGTATGGTAGGTTACCTAAAGATTGGAAGTACGGCATTGTCAAACCAATGTATAAGGGCGGTGAAACCAGTGATCCGGCTAACTACCGACCGGTTACCCTCACTTCGGTATTTGTGAAGACTCTGGAACGACTGCTGAAGACACCGATTGAAGATTTTTTCCTTACAACCAGTCAGTTAACATCTGCTCAACATGGTTTTACGCCAAGACGATCATGCTCATCCAATCTCATCACTGCTCGCGAGCACTGGTGTGCTGAACTTGATCTGGGTCACCCGGTAGTCACTGCCTTCATTGACTTCAGTAAGGCTTTTGACCGTGTTCCATTTCAACGTCTATTGCGCAAGCTCCGTGCTCGTGGTGTAAAGGGACCTGTTCTAACTTGGATTGAAGACTTCCTTGTTGACCGTTATACACAGGTCGAGGTTAACGGAGTTAAATCGCAGGTTACACGTCCAACTTCCGGGGTTCCGCAAGGATCTGTTCTCGGCCCGTTACTTTTTAAAGTATATGTTAATGACCTCCCCGACTCATTAAATACGAATTGTCTACTTTTCGCTGATGATCTGAAAGTTTGGGGTACAGTAAGCTCTTCTGCTGATAATACCATTTTTCAGAACGAATTGAACAAATTGCTTGATTGGACGGTAAAATGGCAGCTTCCTGTAAACCGACAGAAATGCGCTGTAATGCTTTTGGGGCCAAGCACGCCTGAAGGTACGTACTTTCTCGGGGATCATCAACTGAAGTGGGTTGATACTGAACGTGACCTGGGTACAATTGTAACTCGGACGCTTAAATCAAGGAGGATACGAACAGAAAAGCTGCTGCTGCAAACCGCGCATGGTGGGCTATTAGTCGGTCTTTTTCGGTGATTACTCCACAGATGTTTCGCATTCTTTATTCCACATACGTGAGACCAGTTTTGGAATATGGTTTGCCAGCCACCTATCCTCAAACTAAGGGAGAACGTGACCAGTTGGAAAAATTGCAAAGGCGGCGACGAAACGAGTACAAGGATTGAAATCAATTCCTTATGTGGAGAGAGTTCAACGCCTCAACCTCATGTCGCTCAGTATTCGGCGTGTGCGCTACGACCTGCTGCTAACTCGTCGCATATTACTGGGAGCTTATGGCGACGAGCTGCGCGAGTTTTTCCCTCTCGTGACGGACTCAAGAACCCGTGGCCATTCTCTAAAGCTTCAAAAGCGAAGGACACTACGCCTACCTCAGGGATTCACGCTCTCAACAAGAATTGTTAACTTGTGGAATGCGCTTCCGGAAGAGGTTATCTTAGCGAGCTCTGAAAACCAATTCAAGCAACTTTTGGATAAGGTGTTGCCTGTAATCACGGCGAAGCTGAACAACACTGGACAGGATTTCTTCAACTGAGATTCTCCTGGACTAGGTTGCTGATATAAAGAGATGCGGCTTACAAGGGCTTGACACACTGTCGTCTATCAAGAAGAAGAAGAAGAAGAAGAAGCAAAGCTTCTTACAAGCCTGATACTAAAGGCTTTGTTCCAGCAATCTTGCAACTAAATACGGATGATATACCTTTAATTTTATTAAACCTGTTTAATCTTTCTGTTAAATCTGGTATATTCTCCCTCGAATGGAACCATTCTGTCATTATACCTCGATTTAGAACAGGGAATTCGCACATCATCACTAATTATCGCCCAATTAATCACACACCTTTTCTCTCTAGGCTATTCGAAAAGTTGATGAACAACGCACTAATAGCTTACTTAGACCAAACGCTTTCTCTCCATTCCAACATGGCTTTTTAAATCAGAAGTCCTGCATTACCTGTCAGTTGGAATATTTGGACTATGTAACCACCTCCATAGATCATGGATTAGCTGTATTGACAGTTTTCTTAGACATTACCAAAGCATTTGATAAGGTTCCTCATTCTCTTGTTCTTCGAAAATTATCATCACTTGGTATTACCGGACCCCCATTTAATTGCTTTTGTTCATATCTTTCTGATCGTACCTTCTCCGTTTCCGTTAATGGCATATCCTCTGAAACACAACCTATGCCAAGTGGAGTCATTCAGGGTAGCGTACTAGGTCCTCTCCTTTTCCTTATAAATATTAATGATGTGCAACATTTTGTAAAAAACTCAAAGCTCTTTATCTTTGCGGATGATATTAAACTTGTCTTAGCTTTTCCAGCTATAGAGATATCACAGGCCATAGACTCCCTCAACGATGATCTTTTAATCCTTTCAAGTTGGGGCTCACAATGAGGGTTAGAATTCCCAGCTCTGAAGACGCAATTCATGGGTATACGCTGCTCAATACCCCTTGCTAGTATCATTCTCAACAATACACCACTCGCACCTTCTAACGAAATAAAAGACTTAGGATTGAGGTATTCTTCATCTCTTAATTTCAACGAACAAGTAAGATTTCTCATAGCAAGAGCTAGACAGAATCTTGGTTCGATCAATCAAAACTTCCTCCTTCGTGAAAGTAGACTGAGTCTATATAAAATGAAAGTATTACCGCTTTATGACTACTGTAATATAGCCTACTCTCACATTGCTAGGCGTGACTGTATACTCTTAGAAAGCCTTCAACGTAGAATTCGCAAAATCATGTTAGGCTACTCTAATTCTTCATCTTATAAAGTACGATGCAGTCTACTAGACATTGACCCGCTATGGTTACGTAGAATTCGCCTTAATCTTTTTGTTTTCTTCCGAATCATCACAGAGCACCAAGTTAAGATTAGGTTCACAATGCGCTTCCAAGATTGTAATCGTTATGTACGACGTAACCGAATGAGGCAATTACATATTCCTTTTACTCGCACTAAAGTTCTACAAAACTTCTTTTTAATTAGGTTTGCGCATCTTTAGAATTCTCTTCCACTCAATTTTCGCATGTGCGCATCTACAGGTAAATATAAAACACTTGTAGATTCTCTTACTGCTCCATCGCTATGCACTATTCTCAAAATGAACACTTCTATAGACAATATATTTTGTCATGGTATTCCTGGTTATTGAACCAATTGTAATTATATTGTACATCAGCGCACGCAAGGAACAGTTCACATTGTAAAAAAATAAATGGTATTATTAAGTGTCAGGTTACCTAAGGTCTATGTATGTTGCATCAAAACCTGGGACTCGTAGTATATGTATCTATACTTATGGTATCTCTATTGTATCTGTCTACGCCTGGGCAACCTGACAGTATCTCAGCCCACGTACAGTCAATGACTGTGCGGCACTTTGCCTGGATCAGGCTTGTGCTTTCACTTCACTCCACTTCACTAGGCTTATTTCACCCACCTTTTGGTCTAAAATTAGTTATCTTCATTGTTTCAATTCAGGATTTTATCATTAGCAAATTTCTATAAATAAAAAAATCGAAACATCTAAAACATTAATTTTTATTATTATCTATTTATAACGCTGCTGTAGTGTCAGGTTACCTAGGGTCTAGGCATGCCTCGTCACGTTGCTACACATCTTCATCGTTAACATGCGTATTGTAATCATTTTTACAATATGACCATATCCTTAACCGTTATCTGCTAATATTTAACCCATTTATGTATAAAAATATGGTTCACCATAATGTATTTATTAAAAAAACGCCAAAAATGCAAAAAATACTGTTTCTTGTGATCTTTTTTATCCTTTATAATCGATCACTATTTCTCTTTGATAACCTCTCATCATGATGGTGAAGAGAATCTTCAATTGTGTTCCAGTGTCTCCGAATCTAAAACCAACTCCGATACTGGCACTTGCTCCTTCCGCATAAGTCTTATTCTTTTATGTGAACCCAAAGCCCTACTGGCGAACAGTTTTGGTTTCCCTCATTCGACAATTCTTCGACTTTCCTGGATCGTACAACCGGTCTTAACCTCATGCAATTTAAACCACAATCTCTTTTCATCCTCTCCATTTCCTAATGTTTTTTCAATTTATCTTCGGTTTTTTATATACTTTTCTTTTATCACATCCACCAGCATTCCGAAGAAGTCAATTTATATATTTATAAAAGAACTTCCTTTATTTCATAAATTTATTTTTACTGTGACAATGAAATCTTCATGCGCACAATTTCTTTTATAATTTTTTGTCTTTCATTTATTTTTTTTCAATCCCTGCTCCAGAATCTATCGAATCCTCTCCATTTGCCTAATTTAATGCAATCTAGATAAATCTACATTACTGTGTGACATTGCGCGAAAAAATTAACTTTCTTACAATTGTAAATTTACCATCCTTTATTAAACGGAAATATATTCAAAAATTTTGCTTGAAAAGTTCATTTTTACAATTTATTTATTTTGTACACATTGATAACCTGATCATGTTTTGCATGCCTCGGTTTACCAAGAATATAGTATTATTATTGAAAACATGTTGGTTTTAATCGATTACCTGAAATCTTTGACGTTGTATTTAGTGTTCTGGGACCAATTTGCCGGTTAAATTAATCTATTAGAGTCTAATGAACCATGTAGAGAAATGGAGAAAAATTTTCACGGATAATAAAAGATAATGACGAAAGGATCGTTTGGACGAGCAAGTTGTCTGTTTACTAACGGGTGAAAAATGTTTCATCTCATAGATCTGTATTTATTTCTATTGTTTTTAATGTTGTGTTGTATATTTGCTAGTACCGTTGCCCGCACAGCGGTTGCGTCGAATGTTCGAGCTAGAATAACAACAAAACGTTTGAAGTCTTCCATTAACTATCAAGTAACTCGACTCAGATTAGAACTGTCTGAGTAATGATGGTCGGTGTTGGTTTTAGATATGAGCAATTTTCTATGGCGCGTATGATAGTCCAGACGTTGAGGTCGTTCGCAAATAAAATGATTTTGCAGCTTAAGATTTTACTTGTGTTGTTCGCATACACCAGGATGGGTATTCGCTAAAATGCCTGATCTTTGAAGTACGCCAATTACAACTTCTACTGAGATAGTTAGTGTCAATTCAACTCGAACCCTGAGACTCTACCCCTCAAGTTTTCCTGTATCGACGCCAATAATCTGCTTCTCCAATATCTGTAGCAGTATACTGTGGCTTACATGGTCAAACGATCTTGGCATATCCAGGTACAAAGCATGGATAGGGCATCCAATAATAACGAATTGAGTTCAGTTATCAAGAGGTATGAGAATATCGGCGAGGCAGGAGTGTTTGGTCCTAAATCCGCTGTGTGCTTCCGAAAGAAGCTTATTTTGTTCAAAATGATGTATAGGTTCATCACCTACAAATCGTTCGAGAAATTTGGAGACCAATGGCTAGAATGTGACGGGTATGTAATTACACATATTGGATCGTCTCCTGCATTTGTATATGGGATTGATTATACTACTTTTCCGGGCAGTAGGAAACTTGCTACAACTTAGAGACAGGTTGAAAACATCAGATAGCGGGCGCATTGTTTTGGGAGGAACGGCGTTATTTCATCAATTATGATCGATTGTTGTACTTATTCTGAGTAGTCACTCTAGGACACGCTCGGGGTTCACATCGATTACTTGTATTATTTCTATTTTTGACATCACGTAATCCATAGTAAGGGTAATTGAATTCTATAACAAAATTAAGCGAGTTCGTTGATGGCTTCGAGGTCAGTGGATGTAGATCCAGCATTAGTAAGTAGAGCGAAAACACCTGTTTATTCTCGGGTCTTACAGTTTACGATCAAGAAGAGCATCCTTGAGTTTAGTTGAAGTTTATCAATCAGATTATATTCCTAATCTCTTCTATCCACCTGAACAAATTTTGCAACTGTGTTCCTCAACTATCGGTAGGATTCGAAGGATTTAGGTGTTGCCTGCAATATTTGCACACGCACAGTTTACCACCTTAATACATTTCCGTGTTCTACTTCGGATCAGCAATTTATTATTTTTTTAAATATTGTGAAGCATATTTAGAGTAGAATTCTATTTTTTATATATCTTCAAAAGTATCGACGACCAGCATTGTTAGAAATTAGTGTTATACAGTGCATAGGACTTCTTGAAACGTTAATGATATTGCAATCCTTTTCTATTATTAATAATCATTTGTTAGCGTAACTAGCACTTTTCGCTTCAGATATATAGTATAATACAATGACTACATAATAAGTATTTCCAAGAGATGCTTGATAGCGTATAATAATAATATATATTCTTGGACATCCAAGGCATGCAACACATGATAAGTTTATCAAATTTTGAACAGAAAAAATAGTACAGTGCAAGTGACCGAAGTGAGCGGGATTTTTAAACATTTTTTCCGTTCAATAAGGGAAATGAATAAACAGTAGGTGAGAAAAAATTTTCAATGTCTGATAGAAATAAAATTTCATTTGAATTATGTCAAGATTTACAAATGGCAAGGATGCAAGAAACAAATGGAGAACAGAAATGGAACCTAATTATGGAAAAGTGGTGCGAATTGTAATAAAATTGTCATAAAAAATGGATAAATAACTTATATATGCATAAATTAATGTTTTTACGGAAAGGTTGGTTGAAAAGATTGGAAAGGGAACAGAAGTCCATCGGAATCAGAATATCTAAGAAATTGTGGGGGATGGGAGAGGGTGTGGCTAATAGCAGGGATTAGGCAGTAGGGTGCTGTGCTCCAATACTCTTGAAGAATTGTCGACGAATCGAACTAAAATTTGTTCACCAGCCGGATTTTCGTTATTTGCAGGAGAATGAATCGCATACGGGACAAATCTCGGGCGGATAGATTTCGAGCCAAGTACAGTGATGGTTCGTTATTCAAAGACACTGGAATATAATGAAAGATTTTCTCTTCACCAGCACGGCGAGAGGTCATCAAAGTAAAATAGTACATCATTTAGGAAATAAGAATATACATTGAAAAACATAATGTTTTTTTTTTTCATTTTTTTTACGTTTTTTTCACCAGGGTCCGGTTACCTGACACTTGAATGGCCAGTTATCCAGAGAATACCATAAGACATCATGATATACTAATATGTGGATAAAGATGTGGAATTAGAAACCTGGGATCCCATGAGAGCATAGAATATCTAGAGAAGAGTTTATCTTAAGGATTTTGATAGTGAATAAACGGTACGAGTTTCTACAAGCGTTTAAAATTTTCCTGTAGATGTGCACATACGGAAATGTAGAGAAAGAGAATTCCAAAGTTGTGCATATCTAATTAAGAAGAAGTTACGTCTAACTTTAGCGCGAGACAAAGGGATATTCATTAGCCTTGTTCGATTACGCAGATCATATTGAATAGCGTATGCCAGACTGAAGCTTAACTCGCTGTTGAGTAATGATTCGCTTGATAGCGTATATCCTAAATGATATTTTTCTCACCCATCAGAAATAGATCGACTAATGACGATGTGTGCGAGGGCTGCTTTAGATGTGTTTAATATAGGATTTTGTTTGAAAATTTCCTCGAAATGATGATCAAGAATGTTCAGCGATGAAATGCCGTTTTTTAGAAATTTCGGGTGATTAATGTCACTCATGATCGGGATGTTGTTGCGATATGTATACACAACCAGCTGAGATTTCCCAAGTAAACTAGAATTGTATGATTCTTACTCTGAAGAAAGTCAGTAAATCACACCAACAACACCGTTTACAGCAGTTGCCAAATCAAGTGAACAGCACAGTGTGCATTCATTATCATATCATTGACTGTGATCTCACTGAACGTAAGGTGTTGATCTTATAAAATAGCAACAATATGAAAAAGAAACATGTTTGGAATAGAAATCTCCTCCTACCTTATCTATTTACGTTCTAAGTTAACGTATTGATAGTCAGCGCCATTTTTTCGCCGTACTTGCTACATTTCTTTAGAATTCCCTACCACAGTATGTGGTGGGCTCTCCTTGCCTGGCGATTTTTAAAGCCAAATTGGACTTGCACTTGCAAACGAACATCATTCGTGAGCCTTATATTTGACATTCTCTATTGCCTTTATACTATTGTCTTTTTCATGTTTTTATTCATACTGTAATCCTGTGGTGGGTGAAGAAAAACCCTTATCTCAAACCTCCACTGCCTTGTGGCTAAATGCAATCTTGAAAAAAGGCTTCAGGTGTCAACCTCGAGGAAAAATCTGGAGCCGGTGTCCCGTTAGGCGGTCCGAACTTTTATACAACTTTGCCCTGCCCACTTCTGCGACGGCATCGTTGTCCAAACGTATCAGCCTAGCTGTTCCTTTGGTTCCGGTGGTGCCGTGAAGAGGGAGCACTTGCTGCGTGGGCAACAGATAGTTTTCCATATTGAACTGTCTTCGCGTACATCACAACGCACAAATGGAGAGGACACTCCATTCTGATTCTGCGGAAAATAACACAGGAAGCAGCAGATACCGGTTAAAAGCTATGGCTCGATTGGTGTAGAGCTCGGAGCCCGGGGCTGCTTTTGACGGTGGGAGAGACTTGCAGCTCTGATTGGACGGCTACCGCCCGCCTCAAGCTGAGCAGCCCCCAGCCAATATAGTGCCGTCCCGCCACGGTCTGCTATCCTCATTGGGTGCATGGGGATTTGGAATCAACCGACAAGCAGACTGTTTTTTTCGCACCAGCGAAACCAACTACTAAGAAACAAAAGTCATTTTTGAAACTGGGAACCTGAAACGTCCGGTCCATGCTTCCTGGATTACATGACGACGTCTCGAATATCAGAGGCGTGAGAAAATCTGCTGTGATTAACTATGAGTTAAGAAGAATGAATGTCGACGTGGCTGCCATACAAGAGACGCGATTAACAGACACTTGTATACTAACAGAAAGAGATTACACATTTTTTGAAAAGGAAGTGGTTCCGATGAGCCTCGACTGCATTGAGTTGAGTTTGCCGTTTGAAACGACCTTCTAAAAGCAACAGAACCGAGCAGCAGCGGGAGCGATCGGATTTGGACTCTAAATCTGAGGTGCATTACTGGTACCATTAAGTTGGTAAACGTTTATGCGCCGACGCTCTCTGCGACGACTGCTCAAAAAGACGCTTTTTATCACAACCCCGCAACAGTCCTGAAAAACCTGCCACAAAGAAACTGTGTAGTGGTATTGGGTGATTTCAATGCTAGATTTGGTACGGATTACGAATCTTTGGCAAAATTGTCTTGAGAG
>JACCGJ010011230.1:0-19101 GCA_013407085.1 Atriophallophorus winterbourni | reverse complement strand
GAAATTACACTCCACTACCGGTTTTTGGCTGTTTGCAGTCATCAGGTGGAGACAGCAAGATTAGGTTCAGTGAGCCTTGAAACAGTGGATAAATGGTAAACAAGGTTATACTTGAATGCCACTGTTGCATAGGGTTCGTACAACGAACCACGATGTTCAAGCACAGAATCACAAAGTGCTTCGTGGCCAAGCACTCATGGCGCTTATGGATGACCAAAGTAATGTGTTGCTCACATCCCCCGAAATTACAATCCAAATACCGGTTTTGGCTGTTTGCCGTATCAGGTGCATACAGTAAGCTCAGTACCAGTGAGCCTTGAAACAGTGGTAAACAAGTTTATACGTGAATTACACTGTGCATAGGGTTCGTACAACGAACCATGACGTTCACGCATAGAATCACATAGTGATTCGTCGCCAAGCCCTCGAGGCACTTATGGATGACCGAAGCGATGTGTTGCCCACATCAGACGAACTTACACTTCACTACTACTAGTTTGAACATCGTGGCTCGTTGTACGAACCCTATGCAACAGTGGCATTCAAGTATAACCTGGTTTACCACTGTTTCAAGGCTCACTGAACCTAATCTTACTGTGTCCACCTGATGACGGCAAGCAGCCAGAAACCGGTAGTGGTGTGTAAGTTCGGGGAATGTGAGCAACAGATCGCTATGGATGTGCAATGTTTTGTTATTCGTCTTGTGCGTAATAAACGCATTTGATGAATCGGTGCGATTCGTGAGTGAACGCGATTCGCATTGGACAGGTTGACCTCATAGACGCAATTATCCAGTGGCTGTGAAACGCGACGGGACGTGTTTAACGATCCAACGAGTGTCCTCGAAGCCAGTGTGAATAATGTAACAGACAATAGAGCAGGATATGCGGTTTGGCCTCAAATAATCCTCTTCTCACAAATACGACCTCAATTGATCGCGGAGAGCTCCTTTTTGACAGAGAAACATTGAGACTGTTGTGGAAGAGTGTATAATATACACAACTGCTCATTTGCATGCATTTCCATCGCACTCACCCCGGTTTAGTGCAGTTTGCACTCATCAGCTAAGGACAATAAGATCAGAATCCGCATGCGTTTGAAACAGTAGAATAGAGTACAATGTACTTCAACAGATGAAAATGGATCTCTAACAAGATCCCGATGCAATGGATAGAAAATATCGTTGAGAACCATGTTTATAATTTGCGCACAGTAGCTCCAACGCAGTTTCAAGAATGTTTTGTTTAAAAGTAAAACTTGGATTACGATAGAGTCCCTAATAATATCAGGGTCTTTAGGAGAGTGTAAACGAAAAATTCCAGGTGAACAGTACAATCGAGGGAGTTAAACACCACTTGAACAAGAGTGATTAATCAGTCAAAAGGGATAAAGAAAAGGACAAAACTCGCCGAATGAAAGATTGCAAACATGAGTACGTACAGTAGTAAAATGATGAGCTCAAGTTGGGTTGTCAGCACTGGTGATACCTCGATACTTGACGAGTGTTTAGCTAACCAGGTCAGGAAACATGAGTATAGATGACTGGAGAAAGTGCAAATTAAGAACACGTGTTCAACGCGTTGTGCACTCAGTTTGTAGTATGGAGTGAAATATCGCGTCGACGTCACAAGTGGCGAAGGTTAGCAAACGCTGCACCCGCTTTGCGAACACGACGTGAGATCTCGTCCTCGACACAAACGCCAGCTGAGATAAAACTGCCAAGGTAAACAAAGCTGTGGACTAATTCAAGATTGACATCGCACACAGGTTTGTAAGAGAGCCTCTCCGATCCTAGGTAAGTGTTTTACACTTGTTATGCGCAAAGCACATGCCATACCTTGAAGCTTCAAGTGCCAGGTGATCCAGGGTCATCTCCCAGAAGGGCGATGTCATCGGCATACTCTAGATCTGTAGCTCTCTCACAGAAGAAGTTTAATACATGCGCCCACCAGACTAGCTAAAGCTTTTCTTAACACATCATCGATCGCAAAGTTAAAAAGGAACGCCGCACTCCGCTGGAGATATTGAACGAGGACGACAATTGTCCGTACGCTCGAACCCTTCCCGAAGTTTGGTAATATAATGATTTCAAGATCCAAACATACACTTCGGGCACTCCATGTCTCAGCGGACAGTTCCAAAGACTTTCGCAATCGATTGAATCGAATGCCGCTCGGATGTCTAGGTTACCACGATAGTTGGCCTACGAAATGCGTGGCGTTGCTCCAGTAACTGTCGCAGTGTGAAGATTTGATCTATACACACTCGACCGGCACGAAACCCAGTTTGATTCTGACGGATTTTCTCTACCCGTTTGGTACTCAGCCGGTGAAGCAAGATGAAAGCCATCATTTTAAAAGTTACAGAAATGAGACTGATATCCCGATGATTTTCACAGGAATCGCGCCGTCACTTTTTGAGAATCGGAGCAATTACTGATTCTCTCCAAGGGATCGGAACGCGTTCCTCAGCTCATATGTTGGCGAAAAAAGCTTGAAGTTAGCAAAATAGAGCGAAACCGCCATCTTTAAACAATGACGGTACTAAATCATCAGCACATGATGCCCGATGGCGCTTAAGGCTCCGGACTACACTGTAAATCTCTGATTGAGTGGGAGCCTCGAGAGAAATCGATCATGGGGTACAGTGTTCCGTATTCTCGAAATCAGTGGGTGCAGAAGGCCAGTTAAACTGTGCCTCAAAATATTCTGCCCGTCGCTACATGCGCCTATGCATTTTAAAATCTGGCGAACCATCTGCTTCACGTATCAGCTTACCGATGCTTGGTCGCCCGCTTTCAGTAGTTCTGATGAGTTGGAACAATTTTCTGGAATTGGCTACAGCTGTCACAGAGTCACTTCGGGTAGCCTTAGAACTCAAACAAATTTCCTGGTAGTTCTCAAACTGGCAACCAGTTAACGTTCAATAAAACTTCGTGACGCATCATGTATGATATCAGGAGAAAGCAACCGACGTTATTCCATTAATTGGAACCACAAAAACGCATCAAAGCTTAGCACAGACTAACGCATGATCTGACTCTAGACTGGTGCCCCAGTATGAACGGCAATCTTGCACACTCCTTCGCCACGAGTAGCTAATAGCAACCGGGTCAATTTGCGTGAACGAGGCCGCTGATGGAGATTTCCAGGTGAACAGTGACGCTTCGAATGGCGGAAGTTAGTGCTGGCAAGGTAGAGTCTGTGCTCTGAGCACAAGCTAAGCAATCTTTCGCCGTTGTAATTACGATGACAATCGAGACCAAACCTTCAACCCACGAAATGTTCGTTTAAGGATAGACGTGCGTTCATGTCTCCAGCTAAGACCACGATGTCACTCATCAATGCACGTCTAATGAGTTCTTGTATTTTTCCATAAAACTCATCCTTGGCAAGTTTAGAGCAGCAATTATTCAGCGCATAGGCAGCAATTAAAAACAGGTTGCGGGATTGATTGCGAAATCAGCATTTCTTGCACGAACTCTGTAGTCTTACTCACAAAGGCGACTGTCGACTGGGATCCAGTCTAATAGTGCAACCTCAGCTCTCTCACTCAAGACGATTCCAACACCAGCTTGACCAGATACCATGGCATCATCATCAGTGGACAGGCTTAGATAGTATGACTTGCTTAAGTTCAAAGGATTAGATGATCACTAAACCGATAAAAAGCGTACATCAACATCGAAACTATCAAGTGTGTGAGCGAAGGCTACCTGTTGTCCGATGCGTACATTGAACGCATTCGAAGCTAACAAAATATTCAAAGTGACTAAATTTAGAAACCACGCCGCTACCCAAGAACTACAAAACAGAAAACAGTTATTATAAAAGTTTGCATGCAGTGTAAGATCATTGAAAGCATTGTGAGCAAAGAGGAAAGAGCGTGAGAGCACGGGATCTGGCATTTTTTCCGGTACATAGCTTGTAGGCGTGATACTACCCGTTTACCCCGGTGGAAGTAGGGGGTTGGCTTAGAGGGCCTCACCCGGAGTCTTTGGCTAAAAAGCCCGAAACACAAGACAGTGAGTTGAAACTGAGTTCGTCTAACCTCTATCCATCAACTTCCTGGTACAAGTAGCTCTGGGGGCACTAAAAGACACCATCCAGTATAACTCAACGGATCCTGGAGGTACACAAACAATCGCACCACATTGAGGTTCAGTCTCATCACGACGACAAACAGGATGTAATTGAGCTTGAAGGTCTTTAACAACGCACTAGTTTCATTATGCGAGTGATTAATACATGCTTAGGAACTAGCTGCGCGTAAAATAAGGCTAGTTTTTCAATCGGAGCAGGTCCAGATTAAAAGGTAATGTTTAAAGAAGCGAATAAAACTTAAGCAAATCATACTTTCATGTTTATATTTACGTGGTTCGAAGGAGTAATAGTAAACATTATTTGAATTCTGATAAGAAGTCAGTAGATGTCCGTCAGAAATGTATATTTGGCGTCTTTGCTTTTCAATCGAAGTTTTCCGGTACCGACTGGGACCAACATACTTGTATTCAAAATAAAAGTTTGTAACGATACTTTGTAAGGCATTTCACTCGGTGACAACACAATAACTGACAGTAAACTGTTCCAGAGAATGAATAGATTCGAGTTCCGACGACCGTTTAAGCGAGTATGTGGTATTTGTAGGGTGATATTAGGAATGCATGTGGGGAGATGGGGACCAATTAAAACCACGTGACTGATTGTGCAGGACGCCGTGTGGATTAATCTGTGTGTTGGAATTAGGTCACCAGCTTAGAGATGATCCCCTACATAGTCCTCGAAATTCAACGGTCAAGATCAAATTTTTTCCAAATGGTATCGCCGATGCCAAGATCTTTGATAAATAGTGTGCTGCTCACATCCCGCGCCGTTGCACACCACACCGGCATCGGGCTGTTTGTCGTCATCAAGTGGAAACAGTAAGAATAGGTTCAGTGAACCTTGAAACAGTGGATAAGTGGCAAGTTATACTTGTATGTCGCTGTTATATAGGGTTCGTACAACGAACCATGATGTTCAAACACAGAATCACATAGTGATTGCTGGTCAAGCAATAAAGGCGCTTATGGATGACTAAAGTGATGTGTTGTTCACATCCCCATCCCTTACACACCACTACCGGTTTCTGGCCGTTTGCCGTCATCAGGTGGAGACAGTAAGATTAGGTTTAGTGAGCCTTGAAACAGTGGATAAGTAGTAAACGAAGTTATACTTGAATGCCAATGTTACATAGGGTTCGTATAACGCACCACAATGTTCAAACACAGAATCACATAGTGATTCCTGGTCAAGCACTAAAGATGCTCATGGATGACCAAAGCAATCTGCTGCTCACATCCCCTGTAATTAAAAACCACAACAGATTTCAGGTTATTTGCTGTTAGCAGTGGGAGACAATAAGTTTAGTCTCATGGAGCCTTGTAACTGCAGTGAATTAGTAAGCAGAGGTATAGTTGGATGCGTCTGTTCAATAGGGTTTGTGGAACGAACTACTATGTAATTCCGTCAATGTTGACCATGGATGTACATCACGAAAGCACCATGATCTCATTCTCAACAACTTATTACATAACTATACACTCAGATTCAATAGTAACAAACAGTACGAACTCTCTTGGCAACATTTGCGCGATGTCAACATGATCTTTGTTATCGACTAGTTGAGATGATGACAAAATCTTCATATCACTTTTTAAACGTTTTTGCACCGTAAGCACTGTTTGTATAAACGTCACAACCTGATTCCGACTCTCTTTTAGAATTCCACCGTTTTCCATTCTGTATACATGACCCAACCTGTGTTGGCATCGCTATCGTTGTAGGGTGAATCTGTTCTTTAGTCCAGCTTTAGAAAGAACTTTGGTATTTCTTGCTCAACGATGGCGTTAAAATTCAACGTATACTTCTTCAAAGGAAACCATTCAGCTTGCGTTCGTGTGATGCGCGGATCGTATAGGTTCAGCTGACAGAGAGCAAGTCATCTAGTAAAAAATCACGGTAAACCTCCCTTCTGTTTTCATCATCAGCTCCTGACACCGGAGTTCAACCTAGATAAGATGATAGTTGATGTACTAGCCTATCTTTCGTCACAAATATCATTTGAACATCATAGCGAAGACCGACCTGCTGATGTCTTAACGACTGAGCTAAAGACAGGTTGGATTTAAGGTGAAAGTCATCGACAAGATAGAAACTTGTTCTCAATGACCTTGACAAAACTAACAGCTGTCGATTTAATGGTCTTTACCAAAACGGTGAGGCCTTCAATACCGTTTCACGCATCCTTCTCCAGCAATACACTTTGAACGATCAGGCAAACTAAACCATTAACTAAATATTAATATTCAAAATGTCTACTAATTGTAACCTATTAAACAAAGCTTTGGTTTCACAAACGTGATTGCACTTTAGCAGCCATGAAAACAAAACGAGAAAACCGCAGAGTTCCGATCGATTTTCAAAGTGTGCACCACCAAATCCGTCCTTGTTTGGAGGTGAAACCAAAGAATTTTTCTCTTGTTCAACTAGTATGACCTGAAAGCAATGTGGTAAGAACCAATGAATATTGAGTATGTATCACATTTCGCTTTGTTATCGTACGATTTGCACACAAGGTCATACAAATCGCCATATATGGACATGGCTGAATTTGTATAAATACACACACAATTTGCTAGCTGATTATCTAACTACTAAACGCAAAATGGGTGACGAAGTAGCTGCTCTCGTTGTTGACAATGGTTCCGGTATGTGCAAAGCTGGGTTCGCTGGAGATGATGCACCCAGAGCCGTGTTCCCGTCGATCGTCGGACGGCCAAGACATCAAGGCGTCATGGTCGGTATGGGACAGAAGGACAGTTACGTTGGTGATGAAGCTCAATCTAAGCGTGGTATTTTGACCCTGAAATACCCGATTGAACATGGGATTGTGACAAACTGGGATGACATGGAGAAAGTTTGGCATCACACCTTCTATAACGAATTGCGAGTGGCTCCAGAAGAACACCCCGTGTTGTTGACTGAAGCTCCGTTGAACCCGAAAGCCAATCGAGAGAAGATGACCCAAATCATGTTTGAGACCTTCAACGCTCCGGCTATGTATGTTGCTATCCAAGCGGTGTTGTCGCTTTATGCTTCTGGTCGCACAACTGGTATCGTGATGGACTCTGGTGATGGTGTCTCACACACGGTTCCAATTTACGAAGGTTATGCGCTACCTCATGCAATTCTGCGTTTGGATCTTGCTGGACGCGATCTGACTGATTATCTGATGAAGATTCTCACAGAACGCGGTTACAGCTTCACCACCACAGCCGAGCGTGAAATAGTCCGTGATGTCAAAGAAAAATTGTGCTATGTGGCACTGGACTTTGACCAAGAGATGCAAACCGCCGCGGTTAGCTCCTCTCTCGAGAAAACCTACGAATTACCCGATGGACAAATGATCACCATTGGTAACGAACGATTCCGATGCCCCGAGACATTGTTCCAACCATCTTTGATCGGTATGGAATCGGCTGGTATTCATGAGACCGCGTACAACTCAATCATGAAATGTGACGTGGATATCCGTAAGGACTTGTACGCCAACATCGTTCTCTCCGGTGGTTCCACCATGTATCCAGGAATCGCGGATCGCATGCAGAAGGAAATCTCGCAACTGGCTCCACCAACCATGAAGGTGAAAATCATCGCACCACCTGAACGAAAATACTCCGTCTGGATCGGTGGCTCTATTCTGGCCTCGTTGTCCACCTTCCAACAAATGTGGATCTCGAAACAAGAATACGACGAATCCGGCCCCGGGATTGTACATCGTAAATGCTTCTAACTTTTGCCTCGTGCTTTATTTGGCCTGATTTCGCGATTGAGATGTTATGCAGTAGCTGGAGATAAATCATTTTTAACAAGCTAATACGTTTTTGCATCGTTTTTTGGGGGTAAATTGTTGACTGGGGTTTGTAGGAGGAATGGTGAATCATGCATTGTGGTGGTAGATAAACAAGATTAATCAAAATTTTAGCTCAAGCGTAAAGTTGAAAATCAAGATTCAAGATTCAATAATTTTAGGGTGACAAAAAGTACACAGATGGCGTTACACTTACCATAGCATAAGAAATAATCGTTCATGAAAAAGACAACACAATACTGCAATTTCGGGTATAATCCACTTAAATACTTACCGTGAGTTGATGCTCAAATTCTGTACAAATCGTAGAAAATAGATCAAACATATTAACAAGATAAATTACTCAATATGGAAAAAACGGTATTTGCCTGTAGTTACACCCCACGACCGGTTTCTTTGTGTTTTTACTTATCGGGTAAGGGCGAAACGATCAGGATCGACATACGCTTGAAACAATGAAAGAATGGTACACAAGTTGTGGTGTGCGTGCGATGGAAATGCATGCAGAAACGAGTTTTTGTTCATGGTTATGAGGGCATTTCTATGAGCACATATAATTGAACATTTAGCCTTATCAAACATGCAAGCGCAACTTGCTCAATAAAAAGTAAGTAAGAAAGCGAACGAACTTTAGAAAGTAGATAATCGAGATGATATGCTCAAGTAAAACCTGCAGCTTAAGTCTAGATAGAAAACGCGCCCCGTCGTTAACCACGCAGATTAGTCAGCAAAAGATTTACACATTGTTATTGTTGACCTCCTTCAATCGATGTCGACCATGGATGTACACAACAATCATCAATCATCAATTTCATGCTCCGCAGCTTTTAGAATGAGTAAACAGTCCGAATCGGGAGGAACAACCTCTCCCGCTGCGCTCGAAGCGACAGACAGTAATAGGTCGATAGGCATCAGTTGCACGCCGGCGGCGTGATCTGCGTTCGACAGCACCTCCCCAGCTTGCAGACGACGTTTTGCACAATGCCTCCCATGTGAGCGGTAAAGAGCAAGTTCTTTCCAAATCAATGCTACGAGCTTTTATATCTCTTTTGAAAACGTCTTTGTACTGCAAGTGCGGTCTGCCCAATGGTCGACATCCTGATTACAACTCACCATAGAGTAGATCTTTCGGAATACAAGCATTTTCCTTCTTGTAGACGTGGCTAAGCCCACGCAGTAGGGTGAGCATGCTATGTAGACCAGCTTTTGAAAGCACTTCAGCATTAGTCACTTTGTCAATCCACGATATGTTCAAGATACGACGGATGATTCCTAGAGGAAAAGCATTCAGCTTCCGTTCGTGTCTTGCGTGGGTAGTTCAGTTTTCACTGCCGTACAGTAAAGCATTTAGTACGCACG
This sequence comes from Atriophallophorus winterbourni, assembly GCA_013407085.1. NCBI lineage: Eukaryota > Metazoa > Platyhelminthes > Trematoda > Plagiorchiida > Microphallidae > Atriophallophorus > Atriophallophorus winterbourni. The sequence continues at coordinate 9,831 of JACCGJ010011230.1, read as the reverse complement.
CGCTGTATACCATCATCTTTGTCATTACAGTCAGCTTGCGGTTACCCCAAACACGAGAGTTTAATCGGGACAAAATCCGCTTATCAATCTCCGTGTCTAGCGAGAGGTTATCCGCAATGGTTGAACCAACGTATGTGAACTGATGTACTGATTCAAGCTGACAGCTTCCAACAGTTATGATGGGAGGCGATACAGTCCCTTGGCCAAGGACTTTGGTCTTACTCATGCTGATTGTTAGTCCAAAGTCTTTGCATGTCGACGAAAAACAGTCCATTAGCGAATGGAGTCTCTTGGGAGTGAGCAAAATGGCTGCATCGTTGGCAAACAGCAGGTCTCAGATTAGCACATAACGTGCCTTGTTTTGTGCTCTCAACCGGTTCAGAGTGAAAAGCTTGCTATCACTTCTGTCCTCGTCCTAAAAGCGTGCTTTAGCAGCAGAGTAAAGAAAATACCGAAAAGCGTAGTGAGCGAAAACACCCTTGTTTGACGCCTCTGCGAACTTTAAAGGATTCTAAACTGAAACCGTTATAATGGATTGAGCCCTTCATGTCAGAGAGGAACGAAATGACCAGTTTAAACAGTTTTGGGAGGCAGCATAATAGATTAGGCATTCCGAAAAACCCTCCCCGCTGACGTAGTCGAATGCCTTCGTTAAATCAATAAAACAGCGTATAATGGCATACGCTGTTACCGACAATTTTCTTAAAGTTATCTCAGGGAGAAGTTCGTATCAACGGTTGATCTTCCCCTGCAGAAGCCACATTGAGATTCGGAGTAAACTCTATCAGCTAAAACTTCTAGCCGAATCTGTAAGACTGTAGCAAACAATTTGCCTACAACATTCAAAAGGGTGTTTCCTCTGTAATTGTTGCAGTGGACTCTATCAACCTTATTCTTCAATAGCGTGATGATCTTAGTGTCCCGCATCTCTTGTGGGACACACTCCTATTGCCAACACTGAAGAAGCAAATGGTAAAGAGGTTATAATAATGCTGCTCTACAGTATTTGATAAGCTCAGTTGGAATTCCGTCGTCACCAGGACCCTTCCCATTCGCTAAGCGGTCGATTACCTTATTGGGCTCATCAAGAGTAAGGGAAGTATCTATATGCTCAATGGTTGGCAACCACTCAACATTTTCAAGTACATGCGGTAAAACCGTACTGTCCCTAGAGTAGAGAGAGGAGAAGTGCTCTGCCAATCTTTCCATTTGCTGAGTTTTGTCAACAATCGGCTTTCCAGATACAGGCTTATTGGGAGCCGTTTTAAATATGTTTGGACCAATGGTTCTCTTGATCGAATCATACATATAGTGAAAATTTCCAGTATCCACAGCTTTTGAATACTAAGGCTAATTTCAGTCCAATAGTGATTTGCACATCGACTTGTAGTCTGTTGGACCTTATTTCTAGCTGCTCTTAGAAATCGTAAGTTTTCATCTGTTGGCATACCTTTGAACCACACTTTGTGATTCTGTGTTTGAACATTGTGGTGCGTTGTACGAACCCTATGTAACAGTGGCATTCAAGTATAACTTTGTTTATCATTTATCCACTGTTTCAAGGCTCACTGAACCTAATCTTACTGTCTCCACCTGATGACGACAAACAGCCAGAAACCGGTATTGGTGTGTAATTTAGGACGTTACTGGCGCAAAACTGAATTGGTTATTTCAAGCATCCTGAGTGCTTGACCCGGAATCACATTGTGCTTGTGTATTTGAACATCGCGGTTCTGTGTAATAGTCAAGTTAACATCAACTCCCAAGTATACCATGGTTTCGTAACCATATCTTGATCACTACCATAATCATTGCATGAATGATAATCGAAACGCGACAAGGTCGAGACCATGGAAATATTGATGCAAGCCAAGAGCAACAGCCAAGTGAGCACAAACTCAAAGCCAACATTTTGATTACACCACCTACAGTGCACCACGCAAGCAAATTTGTTTTGGCACCACAATGCCGGTGTAGAAAGTTCACGCATAGTTTCAATCAGGACACTTTGCAAGTGCACCATTTGTCATACACGCACACAAGGGATCACCATATATGGACAAACCCACGTTAGCAAACAAGCTATTGGTCGAGACTGGAACCGGCATTGTCCACAAACGTTTTTGCATTCATCAAAGTAAATTCTTTTGCTGATGCTTGATCTATTAGTTAATTGGAACAAATAATGAACTAACAGTTGCCAGAAGGTAGTTTAGAACACTCAAAGACTGGTAGATTAGAGTGAGAAATTGATGGTTATCACTGAAGAGAACGCTGGGAGTTTTCTAATGCTTCGGTTTTAAGCGTTTAGTGTCAAACTGTAGCACAATATTGCGCTAAAAATGATCGTTTTAACGATCGTACTCTAATGGCAGCTTGGTGTTTTCGGCAGAAAATCCAAAAAGTTAACAATAGTTATTGTTTTCAGCGACTGTTTGCAACTTTGAATAAGTTTTAAGGAACACTGACTTTCGAAGTAAATATACTACTCGCGTAGATGGGGTAAAACCCATAATCATGAACAAAAATGCTCATTTGAATTCATTTTCCGTCATTCACACCCCACGACCGGTTTCGCGCTGTTTGCACTCATCAGGTAGGGACAGTAGGATCAGGATCTGCATGCCCTGAGAAAGTGGAAGAAAGGTGAACAAGGATAAGGTTGGGACGAAAAGCTTTTCAACCACATGTGGCCAAATTCGCATTTTTATTCATGGTTATGAGTTTTACTTAATCTACATGTGTATGAGCACATGTGTTGAACAAGTTGGTCGTATCAACCTTATCAAATAGTGGCATACAAGCGCTACTTGTTTTCCAATCCTCCATGGTTTCAAGCGCATGTGGATCCTGATCCTACTGTCCTTACCTGATGAGTGCAAACAGCACAAAACCGGTCGTGGAGTATGTGTGTGATGGAAATGCATGCAAAGGAGCATTTTTGTTCATGTCATACACATGTGTACACTTTGACTTTACCACCATGTTATCGAGCTAAATTGTAAATGATGATTTATCTTCGATTTTGGCACAAGGTTCGAATATCGGGTCACGGATTCGCCATACATGATGAAGACAAACACTCAGAAATCGTTTCGTAGTGTTCCCAATGCCGTGGTAATCCATCTTCGTCTTGATTGAATGACTCGAAATCAATTTTTTATTCTATTTGATTACATTGGTTCCTTGTACGAACTCTATTTAACAGTGGATATATATATATATATTACCACTCTTCAACTGTTTCAAAGCTCACTGAACCTGACCTTACTGTTTCCACCTGATGGCGCCAAACAGCCAGAAACCGGTTGTGATGTGTAACTGACGGGATGTGAACAACATATTAAATCGGTCTTTTATACGTGCGTTGAACGTTTGTTTCAGAATCACTGTGTGATTTAAAGTATAATAATAGTTGCTCAAATTTAACTATTGTTTACTACCTTTCAATTGTTTCCCACCTTATTGAAAGTAATCTTGCCATCTACACCTGATGAAGTCAAATTACCCGAAACCTCGATTGGAGCTGATCTAATCCTCACATACTGAATAACCCAGACGGCTTTCCACCCGCTCATACATGTCTTTAAAATTGCTTCCAATCTCCCGACCAGCAGTCACAATCTGGCCCTTCGAATCCCACATTCCCGATTAAACCTTCGCCGTAACTTTAACGCAGCCCGTGTATGCTTTTTGTGGAACAGTTTACCGTCGGAAATTGTTTCCTCACAAAGTGAAATGATCTTCAATCAAAGGTTACGAACTTTTATTTTGAATAATACTGTTTTGACCCCAGTTTTCTGAAAACCCTTATTGCTTTACACACACACAAACACATGGAAAAATACACGAACATATTTTCCGGTCGAAATATCCCCTCTCTGTGTGTCACAATTGGAATTACATTTACTCTTCCTTCGAACAACATGGATACTGACACGAAAGTACGAGTCGTATAACTGTGTACGTTTATCCTGTGGTATTGTACACCTACTCGTGAATCTTGGAGTGCAAGTTTGACGGATAAGTCCATTGTCACTTTCTCAGTACCGCACAAGCTAGTTCGATTATGAAACTAACTTAGATGTAAGTGTGGTTTCAAACAAAATGAGCGTGCCCAGTGCCGAAATTCCCTTCATAACAAACTGTGTTTGTCACACTAAGCTTAACATGAACCACAGGATGAGTAGGTATATGAAGTAAAAAAGACTTATACCCTTGCCAGAATTAATACGGACAGTACAAAGCGTAGGATTCGTCGTGTATTCATAGAGCTTCAAGCTAAAAACCACAACGGATCTTGAGCAGATGCTTTCTTTAGACACGGCGTTACCAGTGAATATTTCATGGAGAATGTGGGATGGTAAAAAAACCTTCAATATCTGCGTGTTCCAGTAAGAACCTTGGGCGTTAGTAAGGTCACTCCATATGCGTAAGATATGGGTAAGATAATACTGCCTTTCATTCGCTATATTTATTACAATTTTGACGGGTGTTGGACGATTTCTAACTGCTCCAGAAGGATCTAGACAACCTCCACGCTTAGTCCCTAAAAATCTCCTATTTTTCAATTTCCAAGGGGCACTTGTTTAACTTAAAAAATATCTAGAGTTTCAATATTCTCTTGGTACACATAGCCTCCCATGGATCACGGAGAAATAAAGTGGTTGTAGATAAGCAACACTTTAGGGATTACGAGAAGCTGCCACTCTGTCTCTCGGAAACAACACAGAAATGGTCACTTAAAAAGATGTCACGACTTTGCATAGAATATACCATCGAACATCAAAACTTGTCACCGGACTCAGCCAGAAACCATACAATAAGCGAATCGCAACTCTAAACTTATTCGGTTATCCACGTCTTCGTCTCCAATGGGATTTGATTTTTGCATACAGTATTTTGACTGTCGCAAATCTCACTTTGCATTGCTTATTCGGGGCTGGCATAAGACAAGCGCTCACACATTGACCCTGAGTGACGTTCACTCACGACTAAACTGTAGACGACATTTTTTGCCCCGCGAGTTTGTTTTACGTGGAACAATCTACCTAAGTGTGACATGAGCATCATAACATATTTTAAAGAAATCTTGATCCATTTTGACTCTCCTTACCTGGCGAGATTAAAAACGAAACTAGACTTATACATGCAAAAGAACAACATTCAGGAGCCATACATTTGATATACTCTATTCGTTATCTACTATTATTTTTCACATTTTCATTCATACCATAATCCTGTGATGTATAAAGTATTAACTTTTTAACCACAAATCCTTGATTCCTTAACCTACGCATCAAAGAAAACTGTACATCCTGGCCCCACGCATCGACATGTGCAAACGAAAACAATATCCGCCCTTTGGAATTTTACCTGATTCATGAATTGTCAAGTAATCAATAAAATCCGGTTTTTGCTTGTGATATTATTCGTAGTTCTCATATTATTCTGTGGTTTTTTGTAAAGCGATGTCGTTTTTAGATCGTTACAATTGAATTTGGTTGTAACAATTACCCAGGACCATCTCGTATCGCAGATGAGTGTATTGAAGCGGCACAATGGATACGGCCATTCACCCAAGAACGCTGTTTGTTACACTTTCCCCTTACGTTGTGATGACCCATATACTAGTATGCTTTTCGGGTCTATTATTTAGGCTTCCGGCCTACATTGATTCCGTAATTCGCTTTCGCGTGCGGTAAGCATGGTCAAATCCATTCCTACATAGGTTCAGAAAATATTTCGTAGAACTTGCCTACTTTTTACAGCAATACTACAAGATCTAAAATGAAGTGTACAGATGTGTACATCATTTCAGACAACGTAACCTGTACTCAACACCTCGCCTTTCATCTTCGATCTGTTGGTGTGACGTCTGAACAGCAATTTCACTTCACCTCACCTTTTGTTCTGCTCATTTTGGAATTACCATTTTTCTTACATCAAAAGATTATGATCATCAGGGGGTGTTTTTAAAAACATTTAGCGCGCTAGTTCTGATTCCTAAGAAGATATAAGAAAACGTTTCAGACTAAATTTTCCCGTTATATGCGATTGTGATGTACCTCCATGCTCGACTTCGAATGGAGGAGGCTAACAACAACAACAACGGTCGACTTATTATGATTACTCTGTCGAATACTTCCTACAAATGTCAAGCCATATATAAATGGGTTAATCGACATAACATTGCTCGCCAAATCTTCGCTCAATCGACCTTTATTCACCATGACTGTTATTCAAATTATCTCGTTAACATTGTACAGAGATGGAGAGCACTAGCGATAAGTGCAAATCACGAGGCTATTAGATGATATGAAGAATATCACCCTTGGCAACACACGAGCAGGAAGCAGGTCGGCGACAACAATCGCGAACCCTCAGAACTGCCGCAGGTATTTTTATTCTGTGCGTATTTGTTTCGCTTGGAATTCCCTGCCAGCCGATTTGGTAAGCTCAAACACTTTTTCTATATTTAAATTAAAACTAGACGATTTCCTGAGAGCCAATCCAAATTATGCCCCGAACTATTTATAATCTATCGTTACCAGAATTATTTTGATTTTGACATTTTTCTATACACATATACACTTGTACCTATAGTTCAACTGCATGGTTATTGTAAAGTAATTGCTTTTTCAACCATAAAATCTTGAATCTTGAATCTTGATTCGACTTTCTGAGAAATGGCACGAGATCTGGTCATGCGCTATTGAACGACATAACATTTCTCGAGGTTAATCAAAAGTGCGCGACGTAGTGATGGCTTTATGTGAACCGGCCGACTCGAAATCGACTAATCAAAGTGAAAACCGGCAAGACAATATGAGGGCCTCGTTGTGGAGATGAGATTTGCCTGTAAAAGATAGCCGTGTGTTCCATTCTTTGTCATGCCCGTAATAAGCAATTCGACCAATGGAGATTCTCTTGTGTTGTGGGATTCGTGAGTGAAGGTGATTCCTTTGGGAAATGCGGACCTCAAGGGTCACAGGTGACGCAATGAACGAGTAGACAGGTAATACAGGAGGTGACATGCTCAACGTTGCGCTGAGAGTTCTCCTCACCTCAATCGACCTGACATAATCACAGAAGTTAAAACTGGCGTACCTCAAGGCTCAGTCTCAGGGACAATACTCTTCCTGGTGTACGCGAACGATATACTTGAAATCGTACGCAGAAATATCATTTTATTTCCGAGTGACATCAAATTCTGGACTAGCGTACGCACCATAGCAGATTGCCAAATTCTACACAAAGATCTCGAAGCACTTCATACGTGGTCCTTGCGAAACTGCCTACCATTCAACATCAAAAAATGTAAAATCTTAAACGTTGGTAAATCATTCGAATTCACATACTCTCTGGGATCTAAGCAACTTTCATGGGTTACGGTGGAGAAAGACCTGGGTGTGTGGAATAGCAGTAACTTGAAGTCTTCACGGCAGTGATCTGTGGTATACAAAAAGTCCTGCCAAAGCTTAGCACTGCTCAGAAGGATCTTCGGTAGTTTCACAAAGCAGATACTTCCACTGATAATTAACGCCTATATCAGGCCAACAATGGAGTACGCTGTTCAAGCATGGTCCCCATGGTTACAAAAGGACATGACCTTGCTGCAACGGGTATACCACCGCGCTACAAAACTGGTGACCGGACTATACAACAGGCCATACGAGGAGCGGATTGCAACACCAAACCTCTTTGACTTTTCGTACCGCCGTCTCAGGGGTGACTTGATCCTGCTGTTCAACATTCTGCATACAGTGGATCACCCACTTGAACACCTGTTTAATCGGTAAAACCACGTGGTAGCAGATCACACGGCTACAAGTTAATTATTCCACACTCCACATCAAATTGTCGAGGGTTTTTCTTTGCTGTCCGAGTTTGTTTTATATGGAACTCTCTGCCCCCAAATATCATGTTTGTATCAAGGCTAGAAATGTTAAATGTTGAACTTGACAAGCATATGTTGACCAAATCCAACCTCACCCATGAATATACGTGCTGACTTTAAATATTGACGAAACATTTGTGTTGTTTTTATGCATTCCCTATATATTTAATCTATGGTTACTGTAAAGTATTTGCTTTTTGGACCATTAAAACTTTGAATTACTTTGAATTGAATTACCCATACAGTATGACACCATGATGTCCCTTTGATATTGTTTTTATTTCTTACCTAATACATATATAAATCTATCAAAACATCCACTGGATGCTAACTTCTCGCATGAAGACTCCAACTAATCTTTTTGTATATCAACTGGAATCCATTTAACATAAAATGATGCCATCGTTGGGTCGTCAGCATGTCATCGCCATCTATCGTTGCTACCGCTCTAAAACTGCATCGCTTATTGCCACAGACTGCGCGACGACATCACAACTCAGAACTCAGAAAATTTTATGGTAGAAAAAGCATTAAGCTTAACAATAACCATAGGATGACAAGGTATATGGAATATATAAAAATATATAAAAAATGTCTCAAAAATTAATAGGAACAGTCACATACCGCATGGTTCGTCATAAACTCATCGAGTTTGGAAGCAAAAACCTCAACAGATTCTGATCGTGTGATTTCTTCGGCAAATAGTTCCAAGTGAAACAAATTCTTACCGAGAAAAAATTACGACGAATATCCAATCGAGAATGCGGAATGCTTAAAGCCTTTGAATGTGTCCGTGTTCGAGTAAGGCCATTGGGATTTAGCAAGCGTTTAAGGGGATGGTTTTCAGTATGCAGGATTTTGAATGTCAACATGAGGTCACTACGAATCCGTCGTTGGGTAAAATCGTGTAGGTTCAGTTTTAACATTCGCTCTCTGAAAAGGCAAATTTCTGTAACGGGGGACCAACTTTGTAGCACGATGATAAATCCTGTCGAGTAGTTCGATGTCCTTCCTCAGCCATGGTGCCCACGCTTGGATGGAATATTCCATAACAGGACGTATATACGTGTTAATTACCCGGGGTAGGGTTTCGGGCGTAAAAATCCGGAATATTCTTTTGAGAAGACTCAAGATACGGCAAGCTTTATTGTACACCGTCTGGCAATGATGTCCAGGCTTAAGGTTAAACGAAACCCATATACCGAGATCTTTTTCTGCGGCGGTCCAGACGAGATCTTGCGTGCCAAGCTGATACGTGTGGTGTAGAGATTTTCCAAGCTGCAGCATTTTACATTTCGCAGGGTTAAATGGTAACTCATTTGACTGGGACCAACGAAATAAGGTGCACAGTTCCCGTTGTAATGCCATGCAGTCATTAACAGACCTTACACGTTTCCATATTTTAATATCATCGGCAAATAGTATCAAGTTGCATCCAATATCCTCCACTATATCGTTTATGTACACCAAGAATAGAAGAGGTCCAAGCACGGAACCTTGCGGAACTCCACTCGTGACGTCTATTTTTCTAGATAAGGTGCTGCCAACGCGAACTTGTACGTGTCTATCAGTAAGATAGTCCCTTATCCAAATCAGCAATATTCCCGTTATTCCATAGGATTCGAGCTTTTTAATTAAGATGTCATGGTTGACTCTATCGAAAGCTTTGGAAATATCGATGTAGCAAGCATGTACAACATCACCTTCGTCTAGTGCCTTGGTCCAATCCTCGAACGTTGTAAGAAGGTTAGATAAACAACAACGACCTCTTCGAAAACCGTGTTGTGCTGCGGTCAAAATATTTTGGTTTTCAAAATGTTCTCGTATGCGCGCAGTTACAATGCGTTCCATTAATTTGGAGATCACTGGAAGTAACGTTACCGGTCTATAGTTTGCTGTGTCTGAACGGCTACCGCCTTTATAAATAGGAG
>JACCGJ010011229.1:0-11922 GCA_013407085.1 Atriophallophorus winterbourni | reverse complement strand
TAAAATGTGATATTTCCTAAGAAGACAAACTATGGTTTATTTAAAAGGACAAAAATTATAGAAAGGAACTGATTTTCGAATAAACAGGATACTTTGTAGTGCATTTCAAATTGAACCAAGAAAAACGACTTTTTCAATAAATCAGTGTTCTCACTTTTTTAAAGTCAATTTTTCCCGCCACTTCCGCCAATATCGTTCCGAAACTGTAGCAATCCATCTCTGGGACGAAGTCCATGTTAACATTAGCTAGAAATGAAGTAAAGATGTAATCTTTTCCACCGGTCTGCTTGAAAATCATGTATTTGAATTTATGCTAATTGAAGTTTAATGAATATGTAGATTTATAGTTCAGGCCATTCGAACATGGACTATTATGATGATTGCTTCGTTGGAACGTATGCGTTGTACCAAATAAAAGCGTATATAATAGCAGCGCACGTTAAACTTATAGCTTCGAACGCCGCGGAAGTGTTCAACCTTATAAGATAATGCGCTTTCGATGTAAAGCCTTGGTAGGTGTAGACAGAATTGAACCAGAAAAATATAATGTTCGTGTTTTTGTTAGTTAAAATCTTGGGCGTGCCTTGGTGAAATATCAAAAATGCCTAGCTTTTATTCAAGCACTAATCGAAACAGAACAATAAAATGCAAAATGTTTAATTTCAATCCCAATAGAAATATATCTCACTGTGTTTAGTATCGTTATTTCAAAGACACAAAAAGCTTAAATGTGCCCTGAAATATTGCGGCATAATGAAGCGAATTAGATGAGAACAGTACAGGGTAAATAGTTTGCTTAAGGGAAGCAAAGTTGTGTTAGGGTGGATAAATGTACTTATAGTTAACAGAACTGATTTCTATAGCAAGTATTTGGTAACGTTCCGCTTCTGAACACCGAACCTTCGTCAGACCAAGGGTGTCGGTACGTACAGTTTTCAGGTTTAAATGGCATTTTCTTGACCAATCCTGAGTTATCTAAGCTAGACAAGGGAGATCAAGACAATTGATCACCCCCCTAAATGCTGTGTTAGTCCCTAAATTGTTTATTTAGTGTGCAGGTGCGAATAGGGTCCGCTGACACACTGGTTACTTAATCCATGTGAACATTAGGTGTTATGCTATAACCGATTCAGTGCAAACTAAGTTTTCATGATTATGGACTCCCGATCGGTCTCGAATATTTTCAAGCCCTGATTTCAAGTTTTCGCTGTTTTCATGTCGAGACAATAACGTGATTGAATTTCTGAATATTTCAAATTACTTACTACTGATAAGTAGTCACAAACATGAACGAAATCTCTATCATATATATTAAAACAATGGTGCCCAAGAGAATTATCGGTGTACACTTACACTGTATCGGCTTTAAAGACCTGACTTGGAGACTATTTTGGTTGGGTGACATGAAACAGATGTTGCTAGATCGTTCACGACTGGTCGAGCAGACAAAGATATTAAAATAGATGCCAGTCTGGAGAAAGATTCACGAATGCTTTATTGTGATCGATCAGATGGTGGATCATATTCCAGTTCGTAAAGCTTGAGAGTACAATGATGATAGTTCGAGTACCACTCAAGGCACAGGATATGCATTGCTAATAAGATCTAATAAGTGATAAACCTGAGTCGAGTGCTTCCATTATTGATCGTCGTGATCGTATTTGTGAATATTTCAAATGAATTTGTACTACTGATTAATCACAAACATGAAGATCGGATTCTCCAACACACCTACACTAACTTAGATTAAGTAAGCTCGGTAAAACTGAAAAAAATAGTAAAAAGACATCGTAAACCTTGGTTCAAACAATAAATCAAGATTTTTTGGCTTGTGAATGAGGATTATTCTGCATTTAAAATGTGTGATTTGTTTAATTTGATGTCACTAACGGTTAAATGTCTAAATTCATTGAAATTGTTTGGCACAAAACTTGTACATTCGAGAAATCAAGCACAAATCTCAAAATATGCCAATATTTCATTGGTCAAGTTTAATGAGATTGCTGATAATTCCATAGCTGTATTTTGAGAAATATCTATAAAATATGAAATTAAGAACGCACATCCCAAGAACACATTAAGTGAACGTCGATCTTGATCCTACTGTCCCTGCCGGATGAATGCAAACAGCACGCAACTGGTAGTGGTGTGTGTGTGATGTCTTTTTACTACTCATCACGTTCAACAATTATTTTTTCCAATTTAACAAAGTGTGTTTTCCTTTCTTGCATGAACTTCAAATCACACACGAAAATTTTTTTCTGCAACATATTTTTCTGCAAAACCTCTTTTAACTGATTGAAAAATGTTTAAAAATGATTTAATCCCGCGCGATTCAAATGCTGTGCCCTTTTTATATTTTTTTAAGTGTGGAGTTTTTGCTGCGTCATTCAAAGAAAATTTAATTGAATATAGAATAAGCACGATATGAAAAATATCCTTCAGGCTAACATTTCACTGAATAATATCACGAAACTGATGGAAAAAACCGAAACTGTTTCGGACAGAAAAAAAATGTGATTGACAAAATTCGTTTTACGAAAAATATAAATTCTATATTTTTTTCGTTGATTGTATTCTATAAATTTGCATAGATGAATTGAAATCATTTAATGAAATTTTGTTTATACTAATAAAGCAAGTGTTTCTTTTTCTGGTTCAAACAAGTGTGAATATGGCGCAGTTCGCATAAAAGTTTTTTAAAATGGGAAACATTTTCTGTGAAATCTCTCTATTTCAAACCGCTTTTTATATAAAAATTTGGTTGATGATTAATAAGCTGGAAGACAGCGAATTGCTTTTGAAGAACTTGGAATAGCATCACGTTTTTCCCTGAAAGTGGCCAAAAGTGTTCCAAGTTGAACTCTTGACACGATGTGATGGCCTTAGCAACGGACAAGAGTAGTCGAATTTGAGGATAAGCCGAGACAATTCAACTCGGTGTACCGAAAAACATAACAGAAGTTGTAAATTTTGAAGTGAAATGTTGAGGGGTTCACAAAACAGATACGCGAGAGCCACGAATGTGGTCTCTTAATCATAAAAAACGATTTTGCGCCAGTTTGAAGAAAATACCATCGAGCTATTAAACTTGTCGCTGGACGCAGTCGGAAACTATTATGATGTGCAAATTACAACCGTGAACGTTTTCGCTTATCCACGTCGTGGTCGTCTCCAAAGGGATTTGATTTTTGTTTACGTTAAATTGACCAAAATAAATTACTTTTTGCAATTCTCATTCAATCTACAGGGCTGGCATAAGACAAGAGCTCTGACTGTCCCTCACTCACGATTCAACTGTAGATGACATTTTTGCCATGCCAGTGTGTTTTACATGGAACAATCTACCTAATTATTTGTGAACTTCACAAATCGAAATATATTTGGGAGAAATATTAATGCCGTTTGGCCTTTAACCCGTGCATCGAAGAAAACTATGCATCCTGACTTCATCAATCTGCATGTCTCATCCCACCAATCGAAAACAATTTCCTGCTTTCGTATTTTTACCAGAATCTTAAGCTGCCCGATAAAAAACCAAATCCTGTTTTTGCTTGTTATATTATTCGTAGTTCTCATATTATTCTGTGGTTTTCTTCAAAGCGACATTATTTTTAGACCAATAAAGTTTAATTGAAATTAAATTTACTTGTGAGAATCCAATGAGAGAAATTTAACATCATCATAATTGTAAATTTCCCAGATCCATCTTACTTCGATATTCAGGTGCAACGTATGGAACGTTGCTTATAATTTCCAAAAAAGACGCTAATTTATCCTCATGTGAAGAAAACCGTAGAGAATCCAGCCCGTAATCTGAAACCAAATTAAACAGCGAAGTACATATAAACATCTTATTTAATATTTTACTATTTACATGCATTTTAAAAAGTGTAGAAACTTTGGTAAGTGCTCATTGTTGGTTGCTCAAATATCACGGTGATAATATATTCAAACATTCAAGTTACGGGTCTAAATTCAAAAAGTAATATTTTACCAACTAATTGCTTGAGTATTTAAAAAAATGGTTAATTTTGATGCATTCAGGCAATCTGATATATGCATGCACGTGTGAGTGAACAGGATTTGTGGTGCTTCAAAGTTTAATCCCTAGTGTTTCAATTCATCTGAGATCCTGATTCTCCTGTCCTCATCTAACGGGTGCAAATATCAGAAAAATTCACTGGTTGAGTGTTTTTGTGATACTTGCAAATACAGTAATTTATTTTTATGCAAATCAGTGTTGGCTCATCAACACATGTGTGAGAGCAGATGTACTTGATCAGGTTGGTTGTCCAAGCCGGTTTACTGACACTTAATTGTCAGACATTTACTCCCCAATTCACTTCATCCCCAGTCACTTAATCTTCAGTCACTTAATCCCCAGTTTGATAAATTATGAAGAATGCTGAATACGTTTAAATGAATTTATTTAGTAGGAAAGATATGCAATTGATTTTAAAACGTCAATCTTTCCGTAGTTGAGTATAGCTGAATTGCTCGAGATGTCATGCCACGCAACGACAAATATGTGAACTAGGAATGAAAGCAGATTATGAGGCAGACGATGATTTACGTCCTATGATTGTGCTGTTGAATTACGTAATCGACACATTTGAGATTTTACCAGAGTCTATGCCTCAAAGTGAGAGGATGAATGAACTGTTATATTATTTTGAACAAACCTTTGTTCGAGGTCGACGAATTAGAAAACTGCACCAGCTATATTTCCAGCTGAAACCTGGAATAAGTATGAAGACGCTAATGGTGGTGTTGCCCGAACGAATAATGCTGTAGACGGCTAGCATCATGCATTACAGTCACTCCTTTCTTGCCCACATCTCACCATTTGGACATTTCTTAACGGTTTGCGAAAGGATTGCTGACAGCATACGGCCTCAGTTCTTCAAGCAAGTGCTGAGGTTCATGTCAAACAGAGGAAGATGTATGCTGAGATATGCGCCAGGACATTTGGAGCAATTCAGCAATACTCAACTACGGAAAGATTGACGTTCTTAAAATCAATTGCATATCTCTCCTGCTAAATTAATTCATTCGAACGTATTCTCTATTTTCTTCGGAAGATTAAGTGTCTGGGGATGAAGTGACTTAGGTGTGAAGTGTCTAGGGATTAAGTGTCGGAGATTAAATGTCTGACGATTGAGTGTCTGATGATTAAATGGCGTGACACCGCCCTATCCACAATAGGTTTCAAAGTGTAATCATTGTTTAACATATTTTTGCTTGTTCAACACATGTGGAAATTGATCGCACTGTATTTTTGTCTCAAGCGTGCATCCAAACACAACATATTCGTTCGTGGATGTGTAATATCAAAATGTGAATGGCACTTGTATTAATCAGACCAATCATTTTTTGTAAATTCAATCAGTGTTCAAAATTTATTCACTGCTTCAAAAATATTATGTTTTTTGTACTCTTTCGTAGTGCGGAAAACAAAGGGCAAGACTCATGTCGTAGCGTGCGTATTGAATTTGCATGGAAATACGGTTGTTATAAATCAGCGATCCTGTTCTCAGGCAATTTATATTTACTATATAAATTAAGTAGTATGAATACCTGTAATTTTACAAATCCAATTCTCATCCACAACGCAATTATTTGAGCTGAGACGAGAATGCACGATCGCACAATTGTGTAAGTAATGCATTCCATTCGCAATGTCAGTCAACAGGGACATTCTGCAAATTGATGAAAAAATAAAAAATGTTGAAGAGATTTTTATTTAGTATTCAACGTAATTTTAAATGTGTACACATCACGATAACTGATTACAAATTTAAATTTTGCGGCGGAACATTTGTTAAAGCGATGGAATTCCTTCGCGGTATTTCTCAACAAGCTTTACAATAAATGCGAGTGAAAATGGAAATTAAGCTGATAAATATAATTCATCAAAATAACTTATTGTAACGTGTTGTTACCTAAAATTGTTTGGTCGTAATGGCTTTTGACGAAGCTAATCAAAGATCACGAACTGAATGTTTTGTAAGGCTGGATGAAAAATATCAGAAAAACCCTCGATTTCAACAAATTACTGATTAGTTCTTTGAATTGAAAACATCTAGAAGTTACTCATTAAAGATATTCTATAATAGAGGTTCAAATCTGGCAAAATGTTCAAAGCAATGAGTTTTTAAATTAAAAATCTTGTTAGCAACTTTCACATTTTAACTCATTTCAAAATCTACTTAAGTGGTGACAAATTTTACGTTTTATTTTTATTCCTCTATTTCATAAAGATCAAATAATTTTTTAAAATAGTTAAAATAGATTTCTGCACTTAAAATTTCATTCACGAATTACACATTCGATACCTTGTTCGGAATATGCAAAAGTATATCATGAATTTTAGTTTGAACGCAGGTGTCTTGGGAAACTCGGGCTAACCAAAGGTATACAGAATGCTTTACTGTATGGCATATAAAACTGAACTAATCAAGATAGAGAAAGAAAAACAGCTGGGTCCTATCAATCTACGTGGCATCCATCGGATCTTCAAATGGTAATGTTAACATATTGGTTCACATTGAACTTAAACGCTATAGCGTCATTTAATGTGACTGTGTTATGTCCATAGAATAAAAACAATTTTATTCCAATTGGCCGACTTTACAAGTTGGGAAGAACTTGCTCTTGATCGTTTACTTTGGAAATATTGTTTAGAGCGTCGTCACCAAGCTGATCGCAGATCGCACCGTCGGCATGCAAATGACTCCGATTGACCTAGTACTGTCTATCGCAGCAGGCACTGCGGATAGATAGTTCCTCTCTAATCGGAGCGTTGAGTCGTTTGAAAATCTGTGCAGCATGAAAAATTCCTGCGATTGTGATCAACATCCTTGGTCGACATTATTCGAAGGAGGCCAACGACATTTGAAATTGCCCGAAAAGATGGCTATTTGAAATCATTAATTCGACACTTTGGATTGCACCTTGTAATACATAGATTTATTGGAAATGAAAGAAAGGGCTACCCAATATTTATACGCGTTTTAAAGGTAAGCTGTAGTAATAATTTACACGAGGGCAGCATGGAGGTACTATCAAGAGAGGATGCTAGTTGTGTGACAAGCAGAGGAATAAGATGAAGATGAAGAAAGATATTCACTTTATTCGTACACACGAATTTTCAATAATTCACCAAACTGTTTGAAATAAGATGTGTAGCAAGTTCCGATGTCAATTCACATTTGTCGTCTGAAAGATATCTTTATGTCACATAATATTCATTTGCATGTTTTTCCGTCATTCACACCCCACGTCCGGTTTCGTGCTGTTTGCACTCATCAGGTAGGGACAGTAAGATCAGGATCCGCATGAGCTTGAAACAGTGGAAGAATGGTAAACAAGGAGCGCTTGTATGCCACTGTTGGATAAGGCTGGTTCGACTAACCTGTTCAAAGCATGTGTCCAAACACATTTTAAATGGGGTTAAACCCATAACCATGAAACAAAACATTCATTTGCATGCTTTTCCGTCATTCACACCCCACGCGGTTTTCGTGCTGTTTGTACTCCTCATTGGTATGAGACAGTAAGATCAGGATCCGCATGCGCTTGATTATTTCTTGTCCTTCTTGATTGATACCATTCACATATAATAAGGTTTATTAGCAAATGCATTAACCAAAATTTATGGAACAAGTGTTTGACAACAATTCCCTATATCTTTTAATTCGTTCAAATTTGCGGACCAAAATTGGCCGCAGTTGATAAGAAAAATGATACCTTTGTCACACAGATAGCGTTACCATTTAACAAAGATAGCGGAACAACCCTGTGGATTAATTAATTTTATGCACGGGCGATTTGACGGCCCCGCATGCAAGGAAAATAACTTGCATAGAGAGAGAGAGCGAACGACATAGCAGGAATACGTATTGTTCTTTACTGTGAAAACTGTACTTCAGTAGGATACTTCTTAACATTTTATTCAAAGTGTCCAGAGGCAGGTATCTTGTACATTCATGGAAAAGATTGATCAGCGAAGAGGGAACAAAAGCAGATAGGGAAAATCCAATTCGTTTTAGGTGGTCAGCTTTATTGCTGATTTACATAGAACATATTTTTACATTTATTGAACTATTCCTCCATCTTTCGACAAGTAAACCTCGACAAGATTCAAGATTCAAGATTTATGGTTGAAAAAGCAATTACTTTACAATAACCATGCAGTTGAACTATAGGTACAGGTGTATATGTGTATATGTGTGTAGAAAAATTTCAAAATCAAAATAATTCTGGTAACGATAGATTATAAATAGTTCGGGGCATAATTTGGATTGGCTCTCATAATAATTTTCTACCAGACTCAAGGTGCTATATTTTGTTGGTTCTATGTTTTCTTTGTGATGTTAGTAACATTCATTGCTCACGGCTGCTCAACTTCTCATTATTATCCGAGTATTACCATAAGAAAATGAGTTTGAATTCTATGGGATTTTTGTTTGAATTAAAAACTAATTCGTGGTGGGTACCACACAGCATACAATCCAGTGTCGAACAATTGAACTCAAGCGTGGAAGTGTAATCAAAAGCATTTTGTTAGTGGATATAATAAATTGTATCAGATTTATTGTACAGTGCATCACTTCAGAATTTTATTCTATTTACAAAAGCTATATAAATTTTATGAAATACAAAATAAAAATAACCTACATTTGTTTATGAATAAAATGATATGAAATTCAGCTTAACCAATGTAATTTGATGCTCACATCCTCGAACTTACACACCACTACCGGTTTCTGGCTGTTTGCCGTCGTCAGGTGGAGACAGTAAGATCAGGTTCAGTGAGCATTGAAACAGCGGTAAAGTGGTAAACAAAGTTATGCTTGTATGCCACTGTTATATAGGGTTCTTACAAAGAACCACGATGTTCAAATACAGAATCACAAAGTGATTCTTGGTCAAGCACTGAAGGCGCTTACGGATTACCAAAGTAATGTGTTACTCACATCCCCCGCACTTACACACCACTACCGGTTTCTGTCCGTTTGCCTTCATCAGGTCGAGACATTAGGATTAGGTTCAGTGAGCCTTGAAACAGTGGATAAGTGGTAAACATAGTTATACATGTAAGCCTAACACTTATCGGACATAGTAATCTGATAACAATGAACTATATCTTGCTCGCACTTATAATTGATAGATATGCCTTTTCTGCAAAGCTAATTAATATTTACGTGTAAGATTTTCAATAAAACACTTTCAGTTTTCTAACACTCATCACTTCAAAATCACAACCATTTCGATGCGCAGTTATCAACAATTGCTGGTGCACTGTTTTTTCGTTATTGTTTATTATTCAAGATCTAGAACAAAACACGCCACTTACCTGATTGTCCAACTCAATTGAATCCATTCTCGACGTATCAAGCTCCCCAAGGATTGTCTGTCGCAATATTCCATGTAAATTCTCACTTCGTTACTTTTGTAACTCGCCCCGAAAGCCAAAGCCAGATTCTGATGTTTCAGTTTACTGTTATTGACCGAAATATTGTTTTTGTTAGTTGATTTCCCAAAAATTGAATTATGACTATTGATACGCACATAACAATTTAACAAATGGCACACATGAATCTGCACTTCAAATTTAATTTTCCTACTATTGAGATTGTTGAAATATAAAGTCACATAAGTTATCTAAATATATCTAACCTATTGAGTAGGCTGAATAGAAAGAATATCCAATTACTTGACAGGATTTATAATCGTGCGACAAAGTTGGTGTCCCGTTACAGAAATTTGCCTTTCAAAGAGAGTATGTTAAAACTAAATCTACATGATTTTACACAACGACGGATACGGAGTGATCTCCTGTTAGCATTTAAAATCTTGCATACTGAGAACCATCCCCTTAAACACTTGCTAAAGCCCAATGGCCTAACTCGAACGAGAAAACATCCATAGGCTTTAAGCATTCCGCATTCTCTATTGGATATTCGTAGTAATTTTTTCTAGGTAAGAATTTGTATCACTTGGAACGTTTTTCCTGTATCACGCGCTCGGAATCTGTTGCGGTTTTCGCTTCTAAACTGGATTAGTATATGATGAACCATGCGGTATCTGATTGTCCATATTGATTTTTGAGAGGTTTTGTAAATTTACTACATATAACTCTCAGCCTTTGGTTATTGTTAAGCGTACTGCTTTTCTACCATAAAATGTTTTGAGTTTTGTGTTCTGAGTCTTTTGTTGTATGTCCTAAACAAGTTGAATCCAGCAGTTTACGAAAGAGACATGCTAGATGCCTGGCTCGTTAATTTTTAATGCATGTAGAATAGCTTGTAACGGATTTCAAGATTTGGGATATTTGAGCATGCAATACTTTAGTCGTTTAGGCAAGTTTGTCACACTTTAACTCGGAATTTGAACGAAATGTTTCATGTTAAAACTCGTTTAGCCGTGGTCATAAAACTAAACGTTATTTAGCACTTTAACTCATTTTCAAATGTCACCAAAACATAAAACTAACATCACTAAAACTGTTGTGGAATAAAATTGTAGCACTTGCCAGTGGCGCCCTAGATTTGTGTATGTCCGTAATCTTCAGATGTATGCATTTTCTTTCCCTTTAAACTATTATTATTATTACCGTTTATTGTAGGCACACATCTAATAAGTTGAATAATATCGATATAAGAAATTTGAGTAATAAAACTTAAAAAATTCTTATTGATTTGTTTCCAAGTGTAAGATTTCATTCGACATATCATTTTTTAGTAAAATAAATAATTACTCGTCGAATTTATTGAGTTTGCACATACCGAACTTTCGCGATTTCTTCCCATGTATGTCCTGTGGGTTTGTAATCTTCCCATAAGATTGTTTTGATCGCCATAATATTATTCTTGCTAAAATATGATTGAGAAATAATATTGGGGATAAATGTACAATTATGAGTGAATCACTGTGACTTACTATCGTCCGATACAACAGTGGCGTTCCAAAGAATTCGGTCTTAGCCATATTGGGGCAGGTTCTGTAGGCTCTACTGCAATAATTAAAGTCAAACGAAGTTGTTATAATGATATTTGGACTCCGATCGAAAGTATGCATGTCGTTTGGTCGCTTTTGGCCCCCTCTAAGTCAGTGTCAATTATGAAAGTACTTTGTAGGCGAAAGATGATCTTTTGCTCAACAAAGTGCGAAATGATTATCTTCGGATTCAGCAGAAACATTATTTATCCTAACGCATAAAGCGGTGGGAACGGAAAGGTCGTTCGGCGGTAGTTAAACGCCAGGTAGTGTTAAAGGAAATGCAACATTTCTTGACAGCTTTGAATTGCACCAATTGTTTTGTACTTTCGATAACAAATCTACAACTAGAGTTCATTGTAACCGTAAGCTTCTTTCCATCCTTCTCGGTATATCCAATTGCGAAGTTGTGGAGCGCATTCGCAGTGAAATCTCATTACGAGCTTTTGCATGACATGCAGAACGCTACCCTCCGGCTTAACACAAGTAAAAATTGCGAACTCATATTATTTCGAGCTTCGGAATGATTGCATTGGAAGAGTTACAGCGACGTCCCAGGAATTATTGGAAGATGAACAACGTCAGCTTCAATCGAAGGATATATATATATATATATATATTCTGTCAATGTCGGTCAAACGAGTTCGGCGGGATGATGGTTCGAATTGTACCGGTTGACATGACATCGATTGACAAATAATATCGAAGGGACCACCGGGGCAAATATGTTCCAGGATCAGTATGTGGTTGTGTGATTTATAAGATAGGCGTGTGTTTTGTTATTCGTCTTGCGCGTGATAAACGCCTTTAACCAATAAGATTTATTTTTGTGACGACTAATACGTGCCAAGCCCATCGAACTATTCACAACGTTGATCACGACGGCCATAATTGAAACACTAGACTTAAGTTTCGCTC
>JACCGJ010011228.1:0-37075 GCA_013407085.1 Atriophallophorus winterbourni | reverse complement strand
AGCTTTGTGTTCAAGGGTCGAGTTATGCATATCATTGAGTAGTTCTTATCTTTCACGAATCATTAATTCATTTTATGAACACTGAGTAACGTATCGTTAACCCCACGTGGGTTTCTTATGTGTAACTGATTCCATTTGTTATTCAGAGCATCACTGTTTGTATATAACTGGCGAGCATTCGATTGATAATTAGCACATGGTACGTGTTCGTATTTGCTGTAATTTTACCAACGTGAATTAATATTTAAACAAAAGATATGGATGCACTCATTGGAGATAACAGAAAATTCCATATTAGAAAACGCAATCCTCTCAGCAATATACACATTATGATAGCTACATAGCGAATGGTTAGTTAGGTATATTTTAGATTCGAATTAATAAATTAAAGTGATTCAGAGCTGATGAATTTTTTGAACATATTGTTTCAAGTTAACATGATCCTAGCGAGAACATGTATTGCAGCGACTATACAATCGAGATTCTTAGATGGTCTTAGAATTTGTGCATATTTGAGTAAAATCCTCTGGCCTTGGTAAATGGTCGGAACGATGATATGGGTGTGAATAATTTTAAAATCCTACCTAAGCTCATTTAGTCTACACCAATCTGTAAAAACTGTTAATTTACGATCGACGCTGTCTTCTATTGGAGGGGCGAATTTTAGTAACCTAAGAACAGCTTGTTTGCACGATGATATAACCAGTCACGGAGTTCATTATACTTCCGTACACCGTGTAAGATTTCGTGGGTCAAACGTCTGAAAATTCTGTTTAGTAGATCCAAGTTACGACAAGCATTTTCATACAGTGGGTTGAAAATTTTTATCCAGATAACCAGATATTTATCTGTAGTAGTCCATTTAAGATCTCGCATGCCCAGCTGATGCGTTTGGTACAGGGATTTACCAAACCACAAGAATTTTAAGCGAATAGCTGCCACAAGTACTTTCAAACTGGTCTAAGTTAGTCTTTAATTTTATAGAAAACAATGTGAACAAAGAACAATGACTAGTTATATTACGCTAGCTGGTCAATTTGATGGGTACCGGTTTAGGCGATAAGATTTTTATAATTTGATGTATGGTAGTAAACGCTACAAACATGCAAAGAGATTTTTATCTGATTCAATTTGCAAGACGCTGCCTATAATAAAGAAGAAACGAAATGCGCAGCCGAAATGCCTTACAAGCGGAAATATAATTCGGCTACCTTAAATAATTAACACATTTTCTCTTTGTGTAAAATTATAGCACACTATGATTGCCAGTGCTTCAAGGAATTGATTGCAAACCAGCACCTAACAGTAAACTGCGTGATTCTCAGTAGTGTTCATGAATTGTATAAAGGACGGTGGATCTCAGATCCAGGGCTCAGATCAAATATATGGACATGGAACGGGTATATTTATTGAAATCATCAACAGTTATCGTTTGTATGGAGACGATAACTTTCAGCAAAAGCATATGAATGACCGTGGTTCCCTATACATGGAAAAGTGATTCAAATATTCTATGATATTGTATGTATCGCAGTAGCCAATCGAGATTATTGACTTGTTGATAGTAAGACATCGATTGGCAATAAAGATCAAATTGATACCTGGTACAGACATGTTCGGGAAAGATTTGTGGTATATAATGGAAAACGTTCGTGACCGATTGGGGGACTTATAATCATGACGAAAGAAAGTTTGTAATGAAACGGTGAGAGAAAATTATTGGTAAAGTTTCGCTTATGACTCAGAAGCTTCGTTAGACCAAGGATGTCAGTACGAACAGAGATCAAGCTTAATGGGAATAACAAACGCGTATTATCAATGGGCGTTTTTCTTGTGTCGTTAGAGTTGAGAATAAACGAAATTCGCGCTGGAATGATTTACCTCAGGGAGTTATATGGACACAAACGTTATGTATGTGTGAAATGCCACAGGATAATGTGTTCAACGCCGATTCGAGTGCTTTCGAATCTGTAGGAACAATGTAATTGAGGTTTGGCCTCCACACCTCTTACAACCGGGTTGCAACAGCGCTAACATAACGGCTTTTGATTCGTGCGATTCGTTCGAGTTTAGCGATTATTATTTTGATTAACTTTGCTTCGCGTTTAACGAATCTTGTTCAAGCGCGTTTAGTTCTTTCTAAGTTTTTTCAACAATTCAGTTCAATTAAATTAAATTTAATGTTCTAGTAAGCATATAGCTTTACAAAAACCACAGAATAATATGACGATTACTAATAACATAAGTAGTAAAAACGGGATTTGTTTGCTTACTGAGCAGTACAGGAATCAGGTAAAAATTTATAGAGCAGAAACTGTTTACGATCGGTTGGATGGCACGTGTAAATCCATGGGGTCAAGATGTACAGTTTACTTCGATGAATGGGTTCAAAGTTCAAAGCTGTAATGGTGTAGGATATATAAATTCAATGTTTTGGGAAATTTCGGATTTTTTCGTAAAGTTCGCCCAACTTTGTTATCTTGATGTCTTATAAAACATGCTATGCTTATCATTTTACGATAGTATAATGTTTGAATTAAAAAGCTTGATGCGAATAAGTGCTTGCGCTGCATTCTCTGCATCCGTAATACTTCCTGAGGTATGTCAAAGAAACCACAAATAATTGACACGAACGTGGTCATCTTCCTGTGAGAGTAACACGCTACCAGCTGCCCTCGCATCGTTTTAGAAGACGCATAAAAATATTAAGTATTGGAAAATTTAATCGATCAATGTCAAATGTGTATTACACTAGTTTAAAATCTGGTTTGGATTCTAAATATAATATTGAGAATCTCTAACTTGGAATAGAATTCCAGGAGAAGCAAAATAAAACGACACGCTGAATATATTACAAATCAGAATTTAAAAAAAGTTACGCTAGTAGGCAGCTTGGAGAATTTCCTATCCTAAACACATACAAAGCATTTATTACATGATAAATTTTGTTATAGATCTTTAAAAGTCTGGACAATAAATTTGTGAATTATAAGATTTCATTGTTTGCTACAACATTCATTTATCAGAGTATGCTTCGCAAGCTTGCCGCTTTTGATTCGATACCCGGGCATGACATGGACTGACGTGGTGTGCAGGATTTTGAAGGTCAATTAGAGGTCACTTCCTATTCGCCGTTGTTGCATTGACATATGTGGCGAAATAATGCAAATAGATGTACAATGCCATAGGAATAAACAGCTACAGAGTAAATAAACGCATATTAAATAAAAGTTTCGATGACAGCGGGAAACTGAAACCAACTTTGAACACGTGCTTGCGTGGGCGAGACGTCGTTTGGATTATTATGTAGGTTAAAGTTTCTTACCTCTCCTGTGCTTGTGCTCAGAGACTGCTCAAACTGAGTCGAGACAGTCGATGTTCAAAGGGTAGTTCAGAAATGTTCTGTTTATTGTCGATCTCGATACTTGATTAAACAATCAAATGTTGTTTCCGACGAATGATTTGAATGCTGCCTTAAAAATGTCCTCATCATATTTGTCTTCATTTTACGCAGTGAACTACATTGTTTGCTGAAATATCATGTAGACTAAAGCATTGAGTTTCTTCTTCGTCTACACGAGAACCAAAAGTAACACCTCCGACGTCAGCTTAATGAATATCCTTATAGCAGACCAATTTAAGGTGGTTAGGCAATACGATACAGAGATTTCAGATTTGAAATACATGGTAATTTATACCTACTACTTTGTGAAGTAAGATAGTAGCTGTAACGTTTATTATTCTAATGAGCTGTAAACAGAAAATCATCATCGTCGTTTTAAACAAACGCATTCATTGAACAACCATTCACAATACCATGAATCGGTAAAGAGTAGCAACATTTTAGCCGATATTACACAAATGGTTTACATAGCAGCGAGATAAAAGGAGAAACAAGCACGGAACGATGTAATACATTCTCGAATGTAAAGTTTAATAACAGCACAACAAGTGAGATAGCCCCTATTGCAGTCCAAAAGTGCTCACCTCATTCCAATGTAATCAAACTTTCTTATGAGATGACCATGGTGGGTTCGATTGACAGGTTCAAAAATGTCTCGGTAGTGCATATCTCGGTATCATTAACTACATTCAACCCACTAGTTATAAGGTTAAGAGATCAGATAGAATTCTCCACAATTTATGCCGAGCAAACGTCATGTTTCGTGGTGATACTACTTAAAAAAATAACGATAATTGATAGTTTAATGTAGGTCTATGTTGTACTTTACCATTACTTCTGTTTTTAGTGTCTACGAACAAATTCAACTGTTAAAACAATGTCTGATATCAATGAAGTGCTAGGCACCTGGAAAATATTTACAAATGACATACCTGATGTTTTATTCAGCAGCATTATTTACCGAAATCCCTTCGTTGATAGCGGTCTTAAGGATGGGAGCATTTTCAGCAAAAATAACTGGATACATCCTGCTGATATCTATTGCATACCTTTTTATTTTTTATGTTATCATATTGAAATCGATAATCTATGTTTCTGATTGTGGTATATATTTCACGAATGCCAATTTTCCAAAGTAAGTGTTAATTATTTTCCCAGCAAACATTTGAATATTTCTCTTTATATATGGATCATGATTACTTAGCTGAATATTTCAACAATTGATTATGAAGATATTATCATTCTTTCCGTTGATGGATTCGCCATGAAATTTAAGTGAATTTCAAGTCTGATCGAAAGGACACCCTCCTTTTGTAATTTCCCATTTGAAAGCAATTTGATGTTTTTCCGAGTTCGCAAGATTTCGGGAATTAACAGAAGTCAATATTTGAAGTGATTGGCAATTTGATCACAATTTGAGTTTTCGCGATCACCAACATTGGAAAACGCGATTTTATCAGAGTTGAAATTTAAGTTGAACATACAATGCGGATATTAGAACACCACAATCGAAAAGTTTATCGGAATTTATGCTACGTTGGTTGCGAAAACTGTAAGAAAAATAGTCACCCTTTGTATGATGCCGGAGACACATCTGATGCATTTGTACTTTTTGAGTGAACAATCAATGTTTGTCATTAAAATTTTGCATAGATTTTCTGACAAGATTGATCCTCACCAAAGGCAACGTATGTTGTGGAGTGAGCGAATGCTAAATGCGTGAGTCCGTGGAATGTTCAATTCGATAGCTACTGCAATCCATCTATATTTCGCGATCGAGTCTAAAAATATATCACTCTGACATTGTTTTAGTGCAATTCAATCATGAAACAAATCTTGGGTAGTCGATACTGATGTTAGTTTCTATTGAACGGTTTTCGCAAAGGGGTCCAAAGGATCATTTGTTGATGAAAATCAGCATCAAAAATAGGTCCAAAAATTCCCTGTTGATATATGTGTAGATTTCTGACGCAAGTACATCTTTGTGAAATGTCATATCGCAGGGAATGACAATAAAAGTCAGCGCACAGTGTCTTTTCTTCAAGATTTTTCGAACTTTGCGAAGTATTCGACCTGGAACCCTTCTACAATCACATCTTCAACCATATTTGAATGAAATGAACAGATTGGCCATCTATTCTGGACCTTGTTTTAACTTCGGACGCATCGGCTATCGAATCAATCGCCTACGAATCTCCATTAAGACTGAATGACCATGTCGTGCTCGTGTTCGATTATATCTGCAGTGCTTTAAGACAGCGACGAAACGAAGGTCATCCGTAAAGTTGACTTCTGGAGACTCAGAGAAGCACTCTGTGAACTAAACGAGGTCCAACTTGATTTTGAGCGACTCCAATACACATTACAACTCATTGTTGAACTGCCTTCAGATGCGAATCCAATCAAACTCTCGATTTATTCCCAACAAAGATGTCCGATTCACTGTTCGTAGTAAAACCAGAAAATGAATTTCTCTGAAAAGACTAGCATTTGCCATTCATTATGATCTTGCTACACCTGCAACTTGGTTTCAATTTTTCCGTATGCGGAACGGAGTAACCACACACGTTCGGTAAGAAAAACAATAGTACCAGCAGCGCATGTTGGAAATAATGAAATTTAATCCAACAATACTGTACGAAATTGTGAATGAAAGAACAACTGTGAAGCCAGGTGTTTTTCCGCTCATGACAGAACAAGGAATGACAACTACAGTTTAGGAGACAGAGGATGCTCTTGCGAGCTTTTGCTCCACGTGTACTGCCCGAAACTGCAACTATTGCATCATGGTTTATCACACTCATTAGGACCTCTAACTGAAACATCAATTGACCAGGTCGTTGTGGAATGACACATACGGCGACTAAATACGTAGAAATCCCTTCGTGTGGTCAAAATTATCTCATATATTCTCCGTGCATGTTATAGACAGCATTTATACAGTCTAGCGCAGATTTTCATCAGATGTCTTCGTGACGGTTGTTTGCCGTCTCAGGGGAAAGCTTGTGTGATAACACCAATATACAAGGGTGACTGTCGTTCCGACGTAGCAAATTACAAGCCTATTACGCTGCTCTCCTGCATCTGGAAAATTATGGAGCGCATCCTAACCGAGTGTATCTTGAGTCACCTTGAA
Organism: Atriophallophorus winterbourni; assembly: GCA_013407085.1. Taxonomy (NCBI): domain Eukaryota; kingdom Metazoa; phylum Platyhelminthes; class Trematoda; order Plagiorchiida; family Microphallidae; genus Atriophallophorus; species Atriophallophorus winterbourni. The sequence continues at coordinate 30,536 of JACCGJ010011228.1, read as the reverse complement.
ACTAAAGAACTTTTATCAGCAGCGCAACATGGATTTCGCCGAAACAGATCTTATCTCTCAAATTTACTCATCACGCTGGACGATTGGACAACATTTCATGACCTAGGATACTCCGTTCATGCATGGTATATTGATGTATCAAAGGCATTCGATAAGGTCAACCACAGCCTACTTCTGCGAAAGCTAGTGCGATATGGGATAACAGGAAGCTAATTATCTTGGAAAATGGATTATATGACCGATCGGCATGTGCGTGTCCACATTGACGTGCTGATTTCTCATTCACTACACTGGTGCCGTGAACATGAAGCTACCATGGCGAAGTTCATTTGCTGATGGAGACGTTGAACAATGCCTGCAAGATTTCCAAGCAGTTGCAATGTGTAATGGCGTTAATGTGTAGCAGGCGGTCATGAACACCACTTTTCGGATCATCATTTGACCTTCGGCCATTTGGTTTTCTTGTTGCACTTGTCGCACGAGAGACGTTCGACTGACCTCGACAAGCTGATAATGTGCGCCGGCTATTACGGTCTCCGTTCCCTTCGGTATATTACAGCTGTTGGTTGAAAAATAAACAACCCAGTTAATGACTCATTAAAGTAATACATCATAATTATCGGGCTTCTTAGCTGCTAGATGGAATCTATTCCCACAATTGATTCAAAATATTAGAGGGAATAAAGTCCTAGTGTGGGGGTCAGAAATGCATCAGCGATGAGCGCTAATCACGATCTGTCGAAAGATAAGCGGATCACCACTCTTCTGCACAGAACAAGATCGACAAACGGTAAAACGTTCGAACAAGTAATTATACGAGTTTCGGAAGGATTTCATTATAATCTTTTCAGCGTCAAGATCTTCGGAAGTAGGAAAACATCAGCCGCAACCGAGCGATATGCAATTCGTCAATGCCGGTCAAAGAGCCCTGCGTTACAGGGGTTTGAGCTGTACCGGTTGACATGAAATCGACTGACAAATCCGATCGAAGGGCAGACACGTTTTAGAATCAGTGTTGTGGTTGTTTGATTTGTCTATAGGTGTGTGCTTCGTCCTTCGTCTTGTGTGTAATGAGCGCCTTGACCAAACGGCTTTTCTATTTTGTTGTGGGATTCGTGGGTGAACATAATTGGCGTTAGACCGGTTGATCTCAAGAAAGAATCGAAATGCAATCGGTTGCTGTTGTTTGACCGGTGGCCCGAATTTTGCGAAAAGTGGCCAGCCGCCTTTTCCACCATCTATGTTTTGCTAGTACTCATCAGTACCAAGTCCTTCGAAATATTTACAAAGTTTATCACAACGATCCACGTTGGATGAACTGGACTCGAGTTTCGCTGTTCTTTAAGCTCATCAGCAGTGCTTATCCTGTCTTGGGTCGGATTCGAACCCGGGACCATCATCATTGTAGTCTCACGGCTTACGGCCTGAGCTAGCGCCCACCGTGTGACGGAATGAGATTAAGCCTGCATGAATGTTACTCCAGCCTAGAAAATTTGACTAGCGTTCTAACCTCTTCTTCCAGTCCTCACACTAGGTTTCAAGAATCAGCTAAATACAAAAGAATGCCCTTAATGTATGTCAAATATATGCCAATTCGGTTTTTTATTCACAGCTTAATTGTGGAGAAGCTAATCACAAAATCTTACTCATTAAACTTTCAAAAATAATTATCAACATCGTCACTTTGTCCTCCGTGAACTCAACACTGTCGTGAAATGTAAGGCAACCGATGATTTTTACTATTTTTCTTGCATATTTTCATATTCTTTAGACCGAGAAATAATCGGGACATTAATGAATAATTCAATGATTAACTGCCAAAGAACAGACAGATTTTTCCCTCTACTTTGTATTTGTTCGATATTTCATTCGGTAGATGAACAAATTTTAGTTGATATAAAACTAAACATTTAATAACTCAAATTATCGCATTCTTTTGGATGTCCGTAAATCAATGCTGTGCTTCACGGTCTCAATACTTCGAAGTTATTAACATACTAATATAATAGAAATTGGCATAAATATATTTCCCAAGAATGAGGGTTTTAGCTTCATGCATTTGATATTTAGCACACGCCAAGTATAACCACGCAAAAATCTGTTTTTTCTCAAAACCACAAATAGTTTAATTTGCACACACTGATTCGCTACCTACTTTGATACTGTGCCTAGTGACCTTAGGCAGTTACCTTGTTAATTTTTCCTTCATTGAGTTGATTATCTTGATGCAATCGCGATATAACAATGATATCCCGTTCCCCAAAATGCACAAGTTGAAGCTTAGTAATTTAAGTTAATCTATCTGACTAGTTGTTGTTGTTGTTTGACGATGAGTCACTGAAGATCATCTCTGATTTGCATTTTAGCTTTCTCCAGTCTGAAGCACCTGATGATTTCATACATCAGGTAATTTCCCGATACCCGTTTAGGTAGTGATAATCTTCGAACATCATTCATTGCATCCAGTCGAGTAACTGATTACCCGGCTTCGAATTTATCTGGAGCATGAGGATACATGTCACAGTTATTTTTCAAATGTGGGAACACAAAGCTTTGAAAATTATAATCAAATTTGCGCCGCTGAACCGAGTCATTTCAATGAGTGTATTAAAAATGTTTGATAATGCTCTTTCCAGAGAACATCCCTTAATGTATGCTTACGAATAGATGGAAATTGGGCAGCACTTTTGTGTAAAAATAGCTGTTTCTACTTCCGCGATTATACATACTCGCAATCGCATACTAAATCAACTTTCCGACTGTATCTGGATTTCAACAGCAACGAATTCAAGAAATGTTAAAGGTGCATCAATCTGGAATAAGAAAGTCCTTCAACAGAGTTAAATACCGAATACATAACAAGGAGATGGATTGATTTATCACGTGAGATATATATCAAAAGTGAAATATAAAGTAATAGATTATAAGAACAGTTACGGTGAGCATTTATGAAGTGCCAGATACGCGATGCAAAAATAATAACTGCAAACTTACGGACGTTTCACCAATCGTTGGCCAAAAGTCAACCGTCAGAATGTGAAAACGATTGTGTATTACAATTTTATCATCAGTGTTAGATAATATAACGTGATTTGTAATTCCAAAATGAAATATATCCTGAAACAGTTCATACAAGTTTTTGCAGTGTCTGTTAATGTTGATTATCGAGATGCATATTGATGAAAATACTTTAGTTTCAAGCTGATTGTAAACGTTCAAAATCTTTCTGAGTGTACACTGTGCCCGAAGCATGCTAGACGACGGAGCGTGTTATACATCTGTATGAAAGACAAGTTATGCGCCAAAAAATCAATATAGATCATCACCGTGACCCAAATAGCAATATTCGTGATAAGATCAAAGCCAGACATAAAATGTTTGTTATACAAAAACCTTACGATGGCACAATGTTACCTAATTTAGAAGGCACGTTCTATGCGCTACAAAATCTTTTTGGTTTAGATTATCATTTTTAGCCTTGGCAAATGTATTCTCAAGTTGAAAATTATCGCATTTTTGACAACTTTTGGCATTTTGCAAAAAAAGAGTTGTGAGTTTGTAAACGGCGGAAACTTGTACTACAAACTATTAGGTAATATTTTGGACATCCTTTTTCAAAATATTATTTACTTTTGTTATTCCAAAATGGATTAACATAATTTCGATACTCGACTTTCAACAGAGAATGCTTGCTTTCTGGTGAACGGGTTAGCCTTCGAAATCTACTCATGCAACTGCTTCATAATCCGGCGAATCTGTGAAAACAAGGCCCACGATTTCTGCATCAACGTCTTCTTAAACTTGGATGTTTCATGTATACACATTCTGACATTTGATAATATGAGCAAGAATAATTTGGTAAATGTGATTTAATATTTAAATCGTTTATATAAAATCTTCTGAGATTTTTCGAAAATCGGGTTACCAAATACGGTCTCAATGGGAGTCATTTAAGGATTGTTTGGACCAATGGCTTTTTGATCCCATCACACATAGCGTGAAATTTTCCAGTATCCGCAGCTTTTTGGATATTGAGGCAAATTTTAGTAATTTTGATAACTATCTAAAGTTGGTCTACATAACATGTTCACCCTACTACGACAGCGCCAACTAATATGGATTGGTCATGTGTTCAGAATAGAACATGTTTGTATTCCCAAATATCTAATCCATGGTTAGTTGGAATCAGGAAAGGACCATTGGGCAGACCGCACTTGCGGTAAAAAGACGTTTGCAAAAGACATGTGAAAGATCTTGGCCTTATCCCTGCGAGTTGGGAAGAACTTGCTTTTGACCGCTCACATTGCAGGCATTGTGTAAAGCGTCGTCTGCGAGCTGAGGAGGAGCAGATACAGCTCTTGGCTGCTGAACGCAGATCGCGCCGTCGGCGTGCAACTGACGACTGAGTAATGCCTATAACTACGAGCGCTGCGATAAAGATGGTTTCTCCCGAGTCGGACAGTTTAGTCATGCGCAAAACTGTGGAGCATGAAAAATTCATGCGATTGTAATGCAAATCCATGGTCGACATCTACCGAAGGAGGCCAACAACAGCTACATCACTGTTTACATAAAATCTTAAAATGTTATCAAGCGTGAATTTCTTGTTGCTTTGTGGTTATTGAAACACACTCGGACTAACAAGGAGCGCTTGTTTCAAGCGCATACGGATCCCGATCTTACTGTCCCTACCTGATGAGTGCAAACAGCACGAAACCGGTCGTGAGTGTGTTGTGACGAAAAGCATGCAAATGAATATTTTGTTTCACTCGGACTATATTTAACACGTTGGCCGCGATTTCCGACTCTGTAGTTTTTCGCTGCTGTTCCAACTTTTATGCAAAGATATTCAAAGTAATTCAATGTAATTCAAAGTTTTAATGTTCCAAAAAGCAAATACTTTACAGCAACCACAGATTAAAAATATAGGGAATGCATAAAAACAACACAAATGTTTTATCCATATGGAAAGTCAGCACATGTATTCAGGTGCGAGGTTGGGTTTGGTCAACATATAATTGTCAAGTTTAGCCTTGAACATGCTTGGGCTTGTTGCGCAAATGATATGTGGGCGCAGGGAGTTTCATATAAAACAAACTCTGACAGCAAAGAAAAACCTTCGACAATTTGATCTGGTGTGTGGAATAATTAACTTATAGCCCTGCGATCTGCTACCACGTGCTTCTTGCTGATGAAACAGGTGTTCAAGTGGGTGATCCACTGTATGCAGAATGTTAAACAGCAGGATCAAGTCACCCATGAGACGACGATACGAAAAGACAAAGAGGTTTAGAGTTGCAATCCGCTCCTCGTATATATGAATTTTGTATCATTTTTGCCATTTGTGCTGTTACAAATAAAACTATTCCTCCATAAAATTGTTTATTTTAACAGTTTTAATTACAGATTCAATGTATTGAAGCATAGATTTAATGAATTGGAAACGGAAATATGATTATTTTACAAAGTATGTTTCTGTAGGCGTGTAACTTATATGAAACTCCGCCAAGGACGGTCCCAAGCCCGTCTGAGAAAGGAGGAGGGTTGGGCTTAGGGCTAGCAACCCTATCCCGTAAAACCTACATTGCTACGGAAACGATGACAACAGATCCGTGGTTCGGTCATGTCTGCAGGATGGATCCCAGTTCGCATACGAGGGTAGCCATGCACTGGCATCCGCAAGGTAAACAAAAAGGGGACGGCCCAAGGAAACTTGGCGCAGAACGTTGGAACGCGAACTACATGCACAAGTATTCACGGTGCAGACGGCAACGGAAGCAGCGACAGACCAGAACGACTGGCGTGAAGTTGTCTTCGCCTCATGTGCCACCCGGCACAGAGAGGACTGAATGATGTCCTTATAATGAACCCACATCACGTGTTTGCAAAGTTCTGCATGCACACATATGGCGCAGATCGCGGTCAACGTGTTAAGAGAAAATTATGAATATATTGAACATATCAATGAACCTTTTACTATCCTCACAATATACTCGCTGTAGGATCATAATTTTAACATTTTGAATAACTATTTTAATATAAAGATGTCGATGTGTGCTTTTCTTTTTCACTGTAACTATCCGCTTAATTTAAAGGAGACCATTTCAACTAACATGATAATTGCGTTGGAATTATTCAGAGCTACTATTCATTTGAAAATATACGCTTTCATATTTTGGGGAATTTAATGAAGATCTGTTCTATTTAGTACTAGGACTCTCATATCTTCCGGCCTCTTTAAATCAACTACAAAATAGATCATTTACGGAAAAGTTGTACCGTCATTGATATTATCTTAAAAGTAAACGAACAGAATGTCGATTGTGCAATGTTGCACTAGTTTGTCAGATATTACAAGATGCACAGTCCCAAAAATCTTGCCATGTACAAAGCTGTAAAATTTAATCAATAATCTTGCCATGTACAAAGCTGTAATATTTAATCAATTACTACTGGGAAATTTCTTGAGCGAAGATATCCGTTTAATAACACATTGTATCATTTTGTTCCTTGTCTCTAAAACCAAGTGAGCGAGCAGACTATGACCGAAGTAACACAAACGCCCTTCCAACTTGCCGTATGTGTCAGTTGAGGGCAACTCGATTCGTGGGTGTTTGCTCAACCGGTCGTGACCAATCTCAAATCGTTCAAAACGACAAGTCTTTGCGTGGGATGCGCCCGTGAATATTTGAGGCATTTGTACACAATATTCTGTTAGAAAGATAACACAACTCACACGCAGAGACATACGCGCGTTTCGTTGCATAACACTAGGTGGATACACGAAGTCTCAAATGAAAGATTTTGTTTCTCTGCAAGGCATGATTGGTTTTGATGACACAAAGCTATTTTCAAATGGATTCCGATCTAGAAGGAACGGTTTGTGAATAACAGAGGAGTCTATCTTATTTTGTATCATCAATAAGGGCCCGAAAGTGTGATCTAGTGTACCAATTTATTTGACCTTGAACATATCCTTCTGGACCCGCCAATTCAAAATCCATTTACAATAAACGCTGCTCAACGCTCGCCGTTTCCCTTATACGACGATATTCAAAAATAAAAATCTTCTGAGATTTCATTTATTTCAAGCACTTACTGTAATTATGTAATACGGCGAGGTTGATTATTTGGAAACGACTTACATGGCTGCTTGTTTCTTGGTCAAAAACGAACGGAATCATTGTGAATTTCGCGACTTAATGAATCAGAACTGCATTTTCGAGACAGCATGGTCAGACGGGCTGTCTTTTCTTTATATTTACTTTTTGATCTAACTCAATCTGCAGTACAATCTCACAACAACTCTTCAAATTGTCGAATATTTGCTGATCATACAAGTGAAACCAGTCCTGGAATAATCTCGTTTAGAACGTTCGGAATTACTGTTGAACTCCGACACAAACATTATTCAAATTGGCTCCTTGGGGAGCAACAAATGGCAGAGGATTCCATAGACAGTGGACTATCCAGCGAAATTTCACAACATAGTGCCGATCAAGCAGTTACTTCGTCGGCCGAGCAACCTCTAGTTCGGACCACCTATTATGAACGTAACCCTGTCATACAACGAGCAATCGTACCGAACTCACACAATCAATCACAAATCGAACACAAACTTTCCACTCCCAATTATCACGACAAATATCCACATAACATGTCAAACTTTTCCGAGGAATATGGTGAATCGCGGAACGTTCCAAGTGATCCCAGGTACCCCAACCCACGAATGGTACATTTTGTCGAGAACACAAATAGCGAGCTAGCTGGTCAGTTAGCACGAGAGTTAATGCTGTCTCGTTTCGTTGGATCTCGTTCAAGTGCTACCAGACCACCGCTGGTCAGAAACTATTCGAACAAGGATTACGCCTACCTACCACCAATTGTAAATACTCAACTAGATAGACATATCACCATACCATCGATTTCTTCTGCAGGAAATCCCAGACTGCGCGAACGAAGCCTATCGGAAGAATATGACTATTACCGTAACCTTGGAGAAATTACTGAGCCAAGATATTATTCATCCAGAGGAGCTGTGCATGATCAATCGAATTTCCCCCAACTGTTCAGTGGTCAACGCAGGGCATCACACGTATGTACAACATCAGCTGCTGTGCAATCTGATTTTGTTGAACGTGTATTGGCATCAACTGGGTTAAGCGATCGTGGTTTTACGCAAACGCGTTGGTCTGATTCTGATATGGCTATCACAGGAGGAAGACACCCGAGGCAGCAATTACAAGAGCAGAGAATGCGGCAAGCGCAGAAGCAAGCTGCTGTAGCGGCAGCGGCAGCAGCAGCCGCGGTTGCAATTGCGTCTATTCAAACTGCATCTGGATCCATGGCATCACGATTTGGGACACACTCCTTTTCCAACCTAGAGAAAACAGCTCAGTATAAGGAACTACCAATTAAATACCGATCTTGCTATTCGTGTGGCGACGAGGATTCATTAAACATTGCGAGTATCCGTCAAGGTATTCGCCAGGATATATCACGATGTTCTACCTCTACACAAAATCCATCAATTCAATGTGCTCCCCAGCAAATAATCACATCACAACCATCTTGCGTTCCACCATCAGGGTTAACTAGAGATGAGTATGCAAATTATCAGAGTCTAGAAGCCATACTTGGTCGGCTTAATGCACAACCGCCTGCTCCAGCACCGACGTTTCCTTTGGAAAACATTGGAGTTCACAGAGCACGGGGTACGTTTAATATGACAAATTTACTATGTTCCTATTTTATCGAACCGTCACATCTTTTCTCTAGTTGGTTTACAAACTCTGTTCGCAAAATAGCATGTCTGACAAGTTAAATGTATCGAATCGCGCGGGTGTGACGATAAAGCAAATTGTCCCATTTCAAGGCAAATAATGGTGTGGAGATAATTTAACAAATGATCGAAAATTGTATGAGATGTAACATTGACTATGGAAAGTTATATATGCATTCAGTATCATTGCTGAAATGGCCTGATCGCGTACAACAATATTCGTTGTAATTCCTGGAATTTACTCTAGGACAGGTGACCAACTTCTAACAATTGCTATAAAATTCAGCAGAATCACTTCGGAAGGCAGTACAATAAAATACGTATCGCAAAGCAATTCATTTTGCAATCAGAATTTCACGATTTGTGTGTGAACTTTCTGGCAAACATCTAATAACAGATGTTCCTTTAATAAAATAACATATTGTAAACACTTCAATCCAATGATCCTTTTTCTAGTACAAATGTTTCATTTGTTTTATGACTGTCAACAATAGGCAATAATATTCTAATTGAATTATCTTCAGGTCTGAAAATCGGTATTTTAGATCAGCGTGACAAGGGCTTAATGAAAATGTAGTTTTCTGCATACATTCTCCTCATATAAAACCCACAAACTCATCCAAATGCTCACCATCATCAGATGCATATATTAAAATTATTCTCAGCCTCAATTAAAAGAGAGAAACTTTTGCCACGTTATTGTTTGAAGCTAATTTAGGAGAAGTTTCGTGTCATAAACCAAGTTATTTAAATACTGAATCACAACGGGATTCCCGGTGAAGAGCTGTAGATGCCTCTAATTAACCAACATAGTGTTTTGTTCACATGGACGCACTTACACCCTGCAAATGGATTCTAGATGTTTGCAGTTACGATTGAAGCCCCGTGAGACTTCAAACAGTGGTAAAGTGGTAAGCATAGTTAAACTTGGAGTCCGTACAACAGAACACTGTAGTCAATATCACAATCAGAAAATGCTTTCCGATCAAGCGCCCACATCGCTTTTAAAACACAGATGAATTGTATTGCTTATTATTGAAAAATCTAGCGTGCTGCTGATCAAGATGTTGATGAATTGGCAATGTGATTTGACTTTTAAACTCATGAAAGTTTTGTTACAAATCAATAAAAACTCATTCTAATATCCAAGTAATTAGTGATGAGAGTGGTAATCCATTCAAGCAATGATGGAAAAAGTTAGTTGAACAACAAATATATTTAGTATTTTCGATAAGTATTTTCAGTTCAACTAAAGCTTTAAAAGAGAGTTGAGAGTTATAGGTAGTATCTTCAATCTTGAATCTTATCTTTGGGTTGTTAGCGAGAATCTATAAACATAACTGTCTTCGAGTAAGGCGTAGGAATTTGAGGCTCCAACCATAGGAAAATAAGCCTTACACCAGTCATTACCTGTCTTCTTGAATCACAGGCAATCAGAGATTCGTGAACAGCAAGCTGGATTTCGTCCCGGTAGAGGATGTGTCGATCATATATTCACCCTTCGCCAAGCTTTAAAACATCACCACACTCACAGGCTACACCCCTTGTGTAGCTATCTTTCTTGATATTTGAAGAAGCCATTGTTTCAATCGTTTTAAACGCATTAATACACAAAGGTACCCGCAAATGCACGTGAATATAATTTGGGTGCATTATTCTTTTCACTACTGGGCGCTTTAGGGTGTATTAAAACCTGACAGCCAACATTCCTATGGTTAGTGGCGTCCAGCAATTGTGTCCAATTTCTCAATTTTCGTTTAAATAGGTAAATGACTTTATAATAGTTGCATATAATGCATACCGACACCGGGAATTCAGATAAGCTGTGATCCGGAGCTGTTCGATTTCTCTACTGATGATCAGGGTACTTCAGACAGACTATGTAGTATCATGTGTAGTAGAATGACCACTACAATAATGTCCCCCAAGAATGTAGGAGAACAAGCACAGGAGAATGAAGATTTATCGCGGTAGCCAAAATGGAGGTACAATCACGAAACACGAATGAACGAATTTGTGTCAAGGTCAATTGTTATTAGGTACATCAAATCAATGTTGTTACACATGTCACCCTTGGATATCAACTTCAAGAATCAAGAATCAAGATTTTATGGTGAAAAAAGCAATCGCTTTACATGTACCATTGGATGACAACTATTACGAAAAAGAAATTGTAATCAAAAACACATTGTTGTATGTTTGTCTGGATTCATATTGATTCAATACACAGGGCCGATTATGGGGTGTTTTTGCATATATGCATCTAGTTTTGCTTTAAAAACATCAAATGTTGTTGCGTGCACAACGTCTTGCGATAGTGCATTCCATAGAAAGCAGATAGGCACAGAGAAGAAATGGCGCCGACAGTCAAGTCTTGAGTGCGGTGGTCTAGGAGCGGGTGGTTTTCGATTCGCAGTATTTTGTGAGCTAGAATAACGTCGATCCTCATTCGCCTTTGTGTACACCATCCAAATGCAACGTTCAGTTACAGGATTTTGATTAGGCCAAAACTACGCTAAGTCGCAACAACGGAGAACTTGAGACTATAGACTGTTTTACCTATTTGGGTAGTTGTATATTTAGCATCGCGTGTATATATAAGGATATATTTCAGCTCGCATTTCCGGCGATATGGTAGCTTTTCCTAACTCGAATTATCTGTGGCGTCAAAGTAGCTTTCTATAATGCTCAATCGCAAACAAGGTTATACTTGAATGCCACTGTTGCATAGGGTTCGTACAACGAACCACGATGTTCAAACACAGAATCACCTTGTGATTCGTGGAGTGGAGTGTAATTTCAGGGGATGTGAGCAACACAACACTTTGCTCAAGCGCAAAGTTTATAAGGTTACCACTCGCGTAGTTTCGCTGACCGGATGTGAAAACTTGACACTGAGAATAGCATAAATAAGTTGTCCGTAGGTTTTCGATAATGCCTGTGTCCGCATCAAAGCAGGAGTTACTCGTCACCATCGGATACCTAATGCAACCATCCGTAATAAAATATCTTGTAGCGAAGTAGATATCAATAAACAAGTTATCATACTTGGAATATGCTGGCTAGGCTACGTATTGCGTTTTAGTTTGCCAGTCCAAACTCAGAATGACATCGTTATTAGTGTGGCCATAAGTTTATTTGGTTCAAGTGGATGAATGTATTGACTGTTCAACTAGCTGGGGTTGGCACGTCCCGTCTCCCAGTTTGTGGTCCAAGAGATCAGAATTCGCAGGAGCTTCTTTCTCTTAGTCATATGCTTCATAATCGTATTCAGTGTCGGTCGTCTTTCAGACATCTTCTTGCGTTGTCCGATTAATCTTGTATGTTGACACGTGAAGTGGGAAGGAAGTTTTTTATGATGCGTGATATGAAAAACCGCAAGGATGCTTTCCGGCTGATGTCGTTCTACAAGTCCACAACACTTGCTTGAATGCTTGTTTGACTTGAGTTATATTCTCCTCATCCCAATGCGCCTGTTCATAATATTCTACTATTTCATTAGCCTCATAGGTCCCACATTTCCCCGTTTTTATGTTTCTACTTCATGATTGTATGGCCGTTAAGCACATGGTATTTTCTACTGGTGTAATATTGTCCATGGTTATAATGATGATATTCGGTTGTGATTGGGCGGATACGAATGACAACCACAAGGATAAATGTTAATCTTTTAACCACAACGCATTATCATACTAGAAAACGAAGTGCAAAAACAACAATCCAAAATAGAGATCGATGTACAAAGTTAAACGAAATATCTAATCATTCAAAGCTCAGCTTAATTTATCAAACGGAATTGCACGCAACATTAACACGTTTGATCCAAGACTCGTAATCTGCACCAACTCTGGCATTGAAATCACCCAATACTACAACCCTTTTTATGGCACGTTTGTGAAGACTGTTGTGAGGTTATGATGGAAAGCGTCCTCTGCAGCAGGTGTCGCAGAGAGCGTCGGTGCATAAACGTTGACCAACGTAATGGTACCAGTAATGCACTTTATATTTAGAGTCAAAATCCGTACGCTCCAATTGCTGCTCGGTTCTGCTGCTTTTAGTTGGTTGTTTCGAACGGCAAACCCAACTCCATGCAGTCGAAGCTCATCAGAAACCCTTCCTTTCCAAAATATAAGTAATCTCTTTTTGATAACATACCCGTGTCTGGTAATCGCGTCTCTTGCAGTACAGCCACGACGATATTTATCATTTTTAGCTCATTGTTAATCACAGCTGATTTTCTTATGTCTCTGATATTCGAGATGTCGTCATGAAATCATGGAAGCATGGACAGGACGATCCAGGTTTCCAATTTCATAACTGACCTCTGTTGTTTAGTATTTCGTTCGTGCGGAAAAATACAGTCTGTTTGCCAGTTGATTCCTAATCCATAGGAACCCAATGTGGAGAGACGGTACCTTATTGACTGGAGGCTGCCCAACTTGAGGCGGATGGTAGCCGTCCAATGAGACCTGAAAATCTCTCCCACCGTTGGAAGCAGCCCCAAACGCTGAGCTCTACGCCAGTCGAGCAATAGCTTTAACCGGTATCTGCTGCTTCCCGTGTTATTATCCGTAGTAGTGGATTGAATTGTCCTCACCATTTGTGCGTTGCGATGTACACTTAGGCAGTTCAATATGGAGAACTAGCTGTTGCCTATGCAGCAAGTTCTCTCTCTCCACGACACTACCGGAGCCAAAGGAACAGCTTAACTGATACGTTTGAACAACGATACCGTCGTAGGAATTGGTAGGACGAAGTTGAATAAAACTTCTAAATGTTTAACGAGACTCCGGCTCCGGATTTTTCCTTGAGGTTGACTCATGAAGCCTTTTCCATCATTGGATGTATCCACAAGGCAGTGGAGGTTTGAGATAAGGGTTTTCCTTCCCCCAGGTGGGCCGCCTTCATGGACTTCCGAGCTCCACCTGCCCGAAGCATGCTGGTTTTGAGGCGCCAGTCAGCCGACTTCGTCCTTTTTCCTGTCTGTAGAAGCAGTTCCGCTGGGTCACACAGGACCACGCATGCAGGCCAGGAACTGTACTTTGATGCCAGAGGCTATAAGAGACGCGTGCACTCACTCACTCAGTCCTCTCCGTGCCGGGTGCACATGAGGCGAAGACAACTTCACGCCAGTGGTTTCGGTCTGCCGCTACTTCCGTTGCCGTCCGCACCGTGAATCCTTGTGCATGTAGTTCGCGTTCCAACGTTCTGCGCCAAGTTTCCTTGGGCCGTCCCCTTTTTCGTTTACCATGCGGGCGCCAGTGAATGGCTACCTTCGTATGCGAACTGGAATCCATCCTGCAGACATGACCGAACCATCTCCACCGTCGTCTTTTGACTACGGTAGATACCACCTCCAGGCCAGTTTTTCGCAGGAGCTCTTCATTCGAAATGGTGTGTGGTCAAAAAATCTGTAGAATCGTTCTCAAGCACTTAGTTTGAAACACGTTCATTCTACGATCAATGGCAGCGGTCGTCTTCCAACATTCCGATGCATACAGCAGCATATTCAGAACGTTGCTCTTGAAGAGTCTGATCTTCGTGTTAATGCTGAGAGCGGGGGATTTCCAAATGGAATTCAGCATGCAGAATGCTGACCTGACCTCATCTTCACAGTCACCATTTACAGTCAGTTTTCTCCCATAGTAGACTGTATCTGTAACCTCACTGAGCGGTTGACCGTCCACGAACACTGGTGGTTGCTCCGGAACATTCTTCTGCATTACCTCCGATTTGCCAGCGTTAATTTCTAAACCCACCGTCTTGCCAATTTCGATAGTCAATCGGTCGAGCGTCGGATGTCACTGATCTTGCACGCCAAGAGGGCAACATCATCCGCATAGTCCAGGTCTTCTAGCGGTCCCGATGGGGTCCGTGGAATGCCTGCTGCCCTGCCATCGGTCACCTGTATCATAATCCAGTCTATTGTTAGAGAGAAGAGTATCGGTGAGAGGATACATCCTTGCCTCACTCCCGTACAAACCTCAAACTTCTCAGTGAGCATTCCATTGTGAGCGACTTGGCATTCAAACTTCTCATAAAAGGCTTTTATGAGATTTACTATCTTTGATGGTATACCATAGTGACGGAGGATTTTCCATAACACTGGTCGGTGAACGCTATCGAAGGCTTTCTGGAAATCCATGTAGGCCACACATAGCTCTGCATTCCATTCATGTTTCTGCTCCAGGATCTGACGGAGGACAAAGATTTGGTCAATGCAAGATTTTTCTCTCCCGAACCCGGCTTGCTCTTGTCGTAAAATTCAACTACATTGGAGACACGTCGGAGAATGATGCGGCAGAATACTTCGCTCGTGACTGATAGAAGCGTAATACCTCTCCAATTGGTGCAGTAGCTCAAGTCACCTTTCTTCAGAAGTTTGATTATAATACCCGAACGCCAGGCGTCCGGTATCTGCTCAGTATCCCAGATGTTCTGGAATAGGTCTCGCAAAACTTTCGGCGTCTCTTCGGTTTCCGCCTTGAGCAATTCGGCATACACTCCATCGTCACCTGGTGCCTTCCCATTTTTCAACCTCTGGATAGCAAATTGCACCTCTTGGAGGCTGATGGGGTCTGTGTTGACGTCGAGGTCTGTAGCTGCCTCAGGTATATCGAAGTTGGTTTGAGGAGGTGGCGGTGTAGAATGAGCTCAAAATGTTCTCGCCATCTGGCTAACTCTTCTTTCGCAGCAGTTAATACTTCTCCACCATGGGTCCTCACTCGCTGATTGCTTGCCTGACTACGATTGCAGAGCTTTCGATTAATCTGATATAAAGTTCTCAAAACATTCATTCTTCTGCTTGTTGTGCCAGGTTTTCCACATACCGTCTTTTGTCCTTCTTCGCTGATTTTTTAACCTGTTTATCTTTCATTCTATACTCTTCAGTGATGGCATTCCTTTCATTAGACCATTTCTTGCTCAGCATGCGTTTCTTTACATCTTTTCTCTCTTCTATGAGTTGCCAGGTTTTCGCCGAGATCCACGAGGCTTTGCCCCTCTCTCTGTACCCGAGGACTTTTTATCCGACGGACTTTAGTGTGCGGTTGGAAACATCAATCGTCATTGAATCCTTGAACCGGGCACTGATTTCCTCTCTCAGGATGTTGCTAAAAGCTTTTCTCGTGGCGTCATCGCTCAGCTTATTCACATTCAACCGTTGGCTGCGCTGAATTCCGATATTTGCCCATCTCAGTTTCAAACAAATCTTTCCCACAACCAGGAAATGGTCGCTACCAATATCGGCACAACGCATGACCCTCACATCTTGTAACGAGCGCCTCCATTTACCATTTATCATCATGTGATCAATTTGACTTTCTGTTCTGCCGTCCGGATAAGACCAGGTTATTTTATGGATGTTTTTGTGGGGGAATAGGGTGCCTCCAACGACAAGATCGTTCTCATCGCAGAAGTCAAGTAGCCTCTCCTCATTATCATTCTGTTGGCCCACACCATGCACTCCCATGGTACGCTCCCTGACCGTATTTACAGTTCCGGTTGTAGCGTTAAAATCTCCCATTACCCCCAGTAGGTCGTACTTTGGGATGACACTCAAGACTGATTGCATGGCTTCGAAAAACCTGTCTTTCTCCTCTTGGGCTGCATCTTCTGTTGGGGCGTATGCTACCACAATCGAGAGTTTGCAAAAGCTCAAGTTTAGTCTGGTATATAGGGGTCGCTGGTTTACACACTTCCATTGCATGATCGTACTGTTGGTCTTTCTGCTTGCAAGCAGAGCGTCTCCACCATGATGGAGGTTATCTTGTCTTCTTGACCAAATAATAGTCTCACCACTATCTAGCTTTCGCTGTCCAGAGCCGCTCCATCCCACCTCGGACATTCCAAGTATACTCAGATCATACCTGTTGAGCTCATGTATGGCTTGAGCCAGCAACCAAGTCTTATCGTTCTTTTCGGCGCAAGAAGTTCGGTCATCGGGCTGGAAACTTCCTTTCGGCTTTCATCTCCATTCGTCATGGTTACTTTTGTAAGGTTTGCGTCACTCCTGTAGCCATTGATGAGTAGAATTTTCGGATCTGTTGTCATCGTTTCCGTAGCAATGTAGCTTTTACGGGATAAGTTTCCTAGCCCTAAGCCCAACCCTCCTCCTTTCTCAGACGGGCTTGGGACCGTCCTTGGCTGAGTTATGAGACGCGTGCCATTGGAGTATTTTTGGAATTGGGAGGTTATCCCCAAATCCTCGCCGGCCGTGGCAACCTTGGAACCACCATGGGTGTATATCAAGCATAATATAACCATCGGGGTAAGCCGGAAATGCTGGCGTCATGTAATTTAAAGTCAACGAGTTTCAACTGGTGAGCATTTGACCACTTATCCCAACAATAATCACGGTACCTCCGGGCGGCATTCGCGCACACCGATTGCGTCTCGATTGATTTTGAGGTCAAACCTATCCAACGCTAAGCGCGTTCACCCACGAATCCCACAATACAAGAGAAAGCCATTTGGTTAAACACCTTTATTACGCACAAGACCAATAACAATACACACGCCCATCTTATATAGACAAATCAACTATCTACAAGAATGTCTTGGAACGTGACTTTAGCAGCTCAGGATTGGTTAGGTGAATGAAATTTAGGCTTGATCTCTGTCATACTTGATACGGCGCAATTTTGTATCAGAAGCGAAATGTTACTAACAAACTGTTTTAAATGAACTATTACAAACTTAAATGCCACTGTTGCATAGGGTTCGTACAACGAACCACGATGGTCAAGCACTCAAGACGCCTATGTATGACCAAAGTGATGTGTTGCTCACATCTCCCAATACCATTTATACACTGTTTCAAGGCTCACTGAACCTAATCTTACTGTCTCTACCTGATGACGACAAACAGCCAGAAACCGGTAGTGGATTATAATTTCGGGGGATGTGAGCAACACATCACTTTGGTTATTACAAACTTACTTTTTCTAAACATATGGAAGATATGAATGATGAAATAGCATTGGGAATCCTGTCAATCAAGTAGACGAAGCTATATCTGGGATTTCACACGCTCAGTTATGCCACGGACGAAAATAATGATGCTTCAACTGATGCCTAATGCTTATTTGTGAATTTTAGAAAGTGAATCAATAATAACATTTATTTTACTTGAATAATTCAAAGTTCGAACTGACATTTGTCATGCCTTCACAACCAACAAGTCAAAAAGCATGGAATTTGAAGTTTTAAGTTCGCATGTGGACTTCTCAAGCAAAAAGGCTTGGCTTAACAAATGTGAATCAAACAAAAAATCTATTTATAACGGAAACTTTTGACTGAGGTACACTGTACTGCAGATGCGGAACCCTGGTTAAACTGGGAGGTTACAACTTGTTTTCTACATATTGAGTTCAAGTCAATTCAATTCCATTTTAATAGTCTAAAAAGCATATAGCTCTACAAAAAACCACAGAATAATATGGAAACTACGGATAATATAACAAGCAAAAATGAAATTCGGTTGCTTACTGAACAGTTCAACAATCAGGTAAAAATCCAAAGGGCATAAATTGTTTTCGATTGGTTGGATGATAAATGTTTATGCATGGTGTCAAGATGTATAGTTTTCTTCGATTCACGGGTTTTGGGTCAAAAAGGCATTAGGACTTCTCTTGAAAATCTGCTGATTTGGTGAGTTCACAACATAATCCGGTAGATTATTCCAAGTAAAACAAACTCACACGGCAAAAGATATCGTCTACATTTGAGTCGCGTGTGAGGGATAGTTAGTATAAATGCATGAGCCCTTGTCTTATGCGAGCATCGTAGATTAAACAAGCATTGTAGAGGGTGATTTGTGGTATTCAATATATTGTCAACCAAAATAAAATCGTCCCGGAGAAGACGACGTGGATAATCGAATGAATTCAGGGTTTAGATTCGCTCGTTGTATGGTTTCCGGCTGAGTCCAAAGACAAGTTTGGTAGCTCAATGATATATTCTTTGCAAAGTCGCAACATCGTTTAAGCCATGCTTGAACTACATATGCCATCGTAGGTCTTATGTATGTATTTATAATGCAGGAAATTGTCTGTTTTGAGAACCTACCGAAAATCCTCTTAAGGAGTGACAATTTCTGTGATGTTTTGCGATAGACGAATTTGCAGTTGCTCGACATCCCTAGGGTGTTGCTTATTAACACACACAAGTCCTTTTGTTCCATGGTCCTCGAGAGGCGCTCACATCCACAGACAACTGAGTTCAAATTGTTTCTAAATTGGAATTTGTGTTCTGGGGTTGTATTCATTTATGATTTTATGTATTAACGGCATTTCAATGTTCCGAGCACAAGTGCCTCCCCATTAAATCCACTATACTAAAATTATTCCCAAATGGGAAGAGAAATTAATGTAGGGCGTTATATTTTTTACTGTCTAGATTGTTGTTTATGGAATAGAATCACCGTTCAGATTCTGGTTATATTCATATTTTACTTGGTGCTGATGGTCATACATTATGAGCGTAAATTCTGATGTTTCCGATGTCGTCGAATTCTTTCCAATCCGTTAATTGTTTTTTCGGAAATATTCTAGCGGTTCTTGGTGATTTACTTGCCAGAAACTATGTTACATATTGTCTGTTGGATTATGTATTGAATAAATTCATAATTGTGAGGTTGCAACATTTCGGTGATTGAGCTTTTTTGATTAATGCGTGATGATACTATCAATGATGGTTTCCACTGATAACGTATGAACCAGTGCTACCGCTATCCACAAAACTCAGGCTCTTTACTGCAAGCTATTATTGCTCGTACACATAGTGTGTTACTGTTCATGACTGCGAGTTCCGTTTTTATAATACTTGAAGACTGAAGCGAGTGCGTCATGCTAATCAATAGCCTAATCGTGTTCCTAGTTCTAAATTCTATTACATTATGTGGTGGTGCTCACATCACCATTATTAAATACACCGCAATCGGTTTTCTATTGTGTAAGGGAAGGGGATGTGAGCACCACGATATATCAATCTGGAATCACTTTGTAATTCTATATTTGAACAACAAGGTTCTTTGTAAGAACCCTAATTAACAGCGGTCTACCACTGTTTTAAGGCTGACTCAAGCTGATCATATTGTTTCCACCTGATGACGGCAAATAGCCCGAACCAGTTGGTGTGTAGAAGATGTGGATTTGAGTACCATAAAGTATTGATTTCTTATAAGCTCCTTTGGTGCTTGACGAAGAATCACTTTGTCTTTATGTATTTGAACATCGTGGTTCTTTGTAAGAACCATTTACAACAGTGTTATACAAGTATAACTTTGTTCAACACTTTATCACTGTTTCAATACTGACTGAACCTGATCTTACTGCCTCCACCTGATGATAACAAACAGCCAGAAACCGGTGTTTTATTAAGGAGCGGAATGTGAGTATTACAATATATCGATCTCTCATAAGCGCTTTGTCAGGAATCACTTTGTAATTTCATATTGAAACTTCATGGTTGTTTGTACGAACCATATACAACAAAAGCGTACATGTATAATACGCTTTAACCACCACACCACCCGTAATTCACACCCATGCTAATTACATTCACCCACGAACCCACAGCACACGAGAAAGCCATTTGCTCAAACTTGTTTATTAGGTAAAAGAATAAGAACAAAGCAGTCTGTCCCTGTTATCAATTCGATCTGATTACTTAATCGATTTCGTGAAAACCGGTACGCTTCAAGCCATCACCACGGGGAGATTGTTTGACCAAACTTGAGGGACTGCATATTTGTAGATAGCGGGTGACGTTTTTTATCGCCTTATGCTGCCATTGGATCACGAGAACTGAACCTAATCTTACTGTCTCCACCTGATGACGACTAAGAGCCAGAAACCGGTAGTGGAGTGTAATTTCGGGGGATGTGAGCAACACATCACTTTGAAACTAAGAATGTTGTCCACACTTGATAGAACCAAACAAAACCGAACGTCTGCAGTGCAATGTGAGGGAATATAGGCAGCGGAATACTTTGAGCCCACACGCTTGACTAGAAATTACCATGTGCTTCTCCATTTAAACGCTCAATGCAATTCGACCAAAATTGTCACACCACAAGATAAAGCAGACTTGTACTAGGTGACTCAAAACAAGTACACCATTTTATTTTAATTATCTTGAAATATAAAGGTATACATATATTAGTCTGAGGCGGATTTTACGCGTATGTGTAGTGCACATAACTGGGTGAATCTTGGACGGCTATGTCGTTTTCATTGCAGTAAAGTTTATCCATTATTTTTAAACACATATAATGAAAATACACTTTAGCAGGCATTTCCATTACACACACACCCAACGACCTAATTCGTGTTTTTCGAGCATATTCGGAAGGGGCCTTGCTCAACAGTGGCATCCAAGTTGAAAATTTATTTCCCACTCCTCCATTGTTTCAAGGTTTACGGAACCTCATCGTACATTCCATCCCCGTGCAAACCGCACGAAACTGGCCGTGGTGTGTATGTGGTGCAAGTGCATAGAAATGAAGGTTTTCCAATACCGTGGGTTGTATCCCTTCCGCAGTGCGTGAGTACGTGATTGAACAGGTTGGTATTGCTGACCATACAAAACAGTGACACAGACGTTTACCAGTCCTTGACTTTTTCAAGGCACACGGATTACAATCGTACTATATCCGCCTGATGAATGCAAACTAACCGGTCGTGGAGTATGTGGATGTGATAGAAATGCATTCAAATAAGTATATTTGTTTGATGTTGTTAGTCTCCTTCGGTCGATGCTGACCATGGATATACATCACATTCGCAGGATTTTGTAAGTGTTCCACAGCTTTTCGAATGACTAAACAGTCCGATTTTGGAGGAGCAATCTCTTCCGCTGCGCTCGCAACCTTAGTTAGCACTCGGTTGATCGGCGTCAGTTGCATGTCGGCGGCGTGATCTGCGTTCAGTATCCAAGAGCTGTATCTGCTCCTCTCCAGCTCACAGACGACACTATACACAATTCCTCAAATGTGAGCGGTCAAGAGCAAGTTCTTCCCAACTCGCGGGGTCTATGCCAAGAGCTTTCATATCTCCTTTGCATACGTCTTTGTTCCGCAAGTGCGGTCTGCCCAATAATCGACTTCCAGATTGCGACTCACCATAGAGTAGATGTTTCGGAATACGACCATCTTCCATTCTGTAGACGTGGCCAGCCACCGCAATAGAGTGAACATGCACTGTAGACAAGCTTTTGAAAGCACTTCAGCATTAATCACTCTGTCCATCCACGATATGTTCAAGATACGACGGATGGAAAGCATCCCCCTTCCGCTCGTGTCTCGCATGGTCGGTCCAGGATTCACTGCCGTACAGTTAATCATTTAGTACGCGCGGGCTGTATACCATCATCTTTGTCTTTACAGTCAACTTGCGGTTACCCCAAACACGAGTGTTCAATCGGGACAAAATGACATCTGCTCTGCAAATTCATTTATCAATCTCCGTGTCTAGCTAGAGGTTATCCGCAATCGTTGAACCGAGATATGTGAAATTATGTTCTGTTTCAAGCTGGCAGTTTCCAGCAGTGATGATTGGAGGCGATACAATTAATTGACCGAGACTTTGGTCTTGCTCATGTTGATTGTTAGCCCAAAGTCTTGAACGTCCACGAAAAACAGTCCATTAGCGACTGAAGTTGTTCTTGTGAGTGAGCAGTATTGGGTGCATCGTCGTCAAACAGCGGTTTATAGATTAGAACATCCCGTACTTGGTTTGTGCCGTCAACCATTTCAGGTTGGAAAGCGTGGCATTTTGTAATACCATGGCTTTTACCCCGTCTGATTGCGTATAGACATATGTGGTTTAGCAGGTTCATAGTGTCGGCTTTTCCCAAAATGCGTATTTGCACGCTAATCGATAACCGAAATGTTACGAAAATTTCGTGCTGTTTGCACAGTCTAAAACATACACGTATTCTGTAATTTTCCGTAATCCATCTTTACTTATTTATACAATTGATTTATATGTTATCAACTATACATCTTATTTATACATCAGATATCACGCCGGTCAAATCCAATATCACGAAGGATGAATCTACCTCTGTGTATTCAATGGTCAGTACGTCCACATTACAATCCCTTCCCACGAAATCCACCTTTACTCAGGGTGCCTACACCGCAGAATCAGCGGAATCTGTCCTGCCGGTGCGATTACCAGATACCCCGAACGAATCGAAAATTGAGGATCAATTTTGCGATTACTTTCCTATGGCCAGTGAACGCTATTCATCGAACCCACATATCTCCAACCCCGGTTCGTCGTCAAACTACGATTGGACGGGATCATCCAACCCGGACCAGACGACATCGAAGAATCCTGCCAACTCGAATTTAGTCAATGGATTGTTGGCGGTGTATCTTGTGGCCGGAAACGGTCTTAGCTCTTCACAAGTTCCACTAAGAGATCTTTACTGTGTGATAGAAATTGACTCCACCCGTAAAGCACGATCGATGATTCGAACGAGCACGGTATTTTTCGAGTGGAAAGAAATGTTTGAGTTGGATTTGGAAGAGAATCGCTTCCTCGCCTTTCTTCTCTATCAATGGGATCCAAGGACAAAACATAGATTATGCTTTTATGGTGGCATTGATTTACGAAATTTAGTCAACCGCATCAGTTCCCTTGCTGCCAATTGTGTGCAACCCCGACCAAAACACCTACTCTCCCCAGGTCTGGACTTACTCCCAACGTATTTCGATAAAATTGCTTTGCAGTTAGAACCGAGGGGTGTGTTGTATTTGGAATTCTCGTTTTATTCTCTCGAACGAATTTTTCACCGATACCAACCCGCGGTGTCCACGAGTTTGCAACACGCTTCGATATCCGATGATTTGCTTTTCGGTGTCCCTATTGAAGAGTTGATGGAACGAGAACGGTTGATAAATCGCTTGTTGTTCTCGAAATTTACCCCACAATCGGTTCCCGGGAACGTGTATTTGCCATTGTTTATACGAAAATGTGTGGAGGAAATCGAACATAGAGGCATTGAAATTGCAGGTATCTATCGTTTGGCGGGATCCGTTTGGATGAAGTTGCAATTGAGAGAATTGTTTAATCGAGTGACGAAAAACACCTTACGTGCTTTGTACCAAGGTGACCGACAGGGATTGGATAGAATAATCAAATCGGTTGATTTATCCCCAGAAAGAGTTCCCGACATTCATGCTATTACTGGTGAGTTCAGCGTCTTTTTCAATATTTCTTGTTTGATCATAATGTAGAACTATTATAATCCAAGTGAAGAGAAACCCTGTGAAAATTGACCATTTTAATTGATGTAAATTCAGATCCAACCCAAATCCAAATAGCCGTCAAACAGCCGGATAGACTAGAGGTTCGCTTTGCGGAACTTGGTCCAATCTATGATTTGATAAATCAATTGTATTCACGAGGTAAATCCGTCATCCTGAGATCTTGCGCATAACTCTATTTGAAGCAGGTTCTAAACTACAATCATTTTTCAATGTTCCCTTTCTGGTGATATATGAACCTAATACTACTGTCTCCGTCAGATTAAAACAACCTCTTTGAAATCGGTAACATCACAGCTACGGTTGGCTACGAGTAACAATGATCCTACGGCAAACAACCAGAAACTGGTAGTGGAGTGTAAGTGCGGGGGATGTGAGCAACACATTTCTTTGGTCATCCATAAGCGCCTTGAGTGCTTGACCAAGAATCACTTTGTGATTCCGTGTCTGAACATCGTGGTTCGTTGTACGAACCCTATATAACAGTGGCATACAAGCATAAATTTGTTTAACAATGATCCTAATTATCAATTCTGTGTCTGCTTTAAACTCAGATCTAAAATGACATTATACTGAGCTATGGAATAGTTTTTCTCTTAAATTCTCAAATAATCAAGGTAATTCAAGGAATTTAATAGTATAAAAAGCAACCAGGTTACCAACAACCGTAGGATGGTAATAATTGAAATGTAAGTGTATAAACAAAATAAGGAATTAGATTTAGCAGTATATAAGTGCTCGGGAAAAGAATAATTTAATAAAAATGCCTATAATTTCTTTTTAAATGCTTGCAAGCTAGTAGAGTGAGCAACGGTTGAAAGTAAAATATTTCAAGTAAAACAGACACAGAGAGAATAAAAATACCTCCTAGGGTTCAGGCATGAATGTGGTACCACTAGCACATATTCATGAGCGCGATAATTTCTCGAATCACGTCGCATGAATAAATCCTGTAAGGGATGGCTCGGGGTATGGAATGTTTTCTAAAATAAGATAAGATCTTCTCTGATTCGTCAATAACGAAAGTAGAACAGATTCAGTTGAGCTATCCTTTCTTTATAAGGTTTGTTGTTGAAAACTAGTTTTGTTGAGCTGTGATAGATTCGCTACATAAGTTCAACACCCATCTTGAGCCACGGAGACCATTTCTGTACAACGTATTCCGTGACTGGTCTCAAATATCAATTCATGATCCTTGGGATCCTGTCCAAATACCCGTTTCAGTGGAGTTACCACACGTGTAGCTTTTTTAAAGACAGTGTTAGTTTGAAGTGAGGGTTTAAAACTGGAGCATATCCAGACATCCACATTCATGATCCTTGAATCCTTGAATCCTTGCATTTGTTTGTTCTTCAAAGACGAGCTGTAAAGCGTATCACGATCTTTTGTAATAGCAGACAGTTTTCTGGGATACGGATGCAACGTCATATGTTTATGTCGTCCGTAAATGACGAAATGTTACATCGAACAAAATCCGGTACTTCATTGACATAAACCAGAAAGAGGATCGGACCAAGGAGTAAACCTTTGGCCACTCCGCTAGTTGCTGCGATTGGTTTTGATAATGCACCTTCAACACATAACTTGGTAGTGTAATTTGTTAGGGAGTTATTTTGAAATCACAGATAACAGAGTAACGGGTTGGTAATTTGAAACATGGGAGCAATTTTCATCGTTCCGTATGCTGAATAGAGCAGTAATCCATTTTGCTCTAAGTTTTGTCCCAATAATTCTTGTTGGAAAACTTGATACAATCGCAACAAATGCAGAACATTAATGAGTGTAAAACTACAGTACAGTATTCGCCAATGCATCGTTACGTCATTCGGGATTTAATAATAAATGAAGACTTTTCAGATTTAGAGTAAAGTTGTTTTATGCCCAATTGGTCAAGTACTTGCACGCATTGTTCAACCAGAAAAAACAACCAAGCAATTTCTTTGACTGACTCAGTAAAATTCGATTGTTTCCTAAACCGCATTTACATTAGGAAAAAAATGAATATATAATTCAGATAATCGCAAGATTATAACTGAATCTACATTCCATGCAGTGATCTTGCTGACTGATTACGCCATTTTTTCGTAACATGATAACGAATTTGAATTTACCTGAAAAGATCAAGATATATGCGATCGGTAGTTTGTAACTTCGACTCAAATGAACCTTGAACGCGCAAATTGCTGTTAAATAAACGTTTGACTTTGAAGAAGATAATACGGATTCACGGACTTATACTTGTTTGCATCAGTTGAATAGGATTCTTACAAATTACCACGTTTTTCAATCACAAAATCACATGCCCTGCATTTAAACACCGAAACCGGTTTCTGGCTTCTCACTATCGTCAGGTGGAGACATTGATATTAGATTCAGAAAGCACTATAACAACAGTAGGTTATTAAACAAAGTTATACTTGTTTGGATAACTAATGGATAACGTTAGTACGCCAACCTGATCAATCACATGAACCCACATTCATGTACATGAGGTTTAAACCGATGATGATGAATAAAAATTCTCGCTTGCATGCATTTCCATTACAAACCCACACACCCCACGACGGGTTTCATGTTGGTTGCACTCATCATGTTGGAACAGTAGGATTGGGATCCACATGCACTTGAAATAGTCTGCGAATGGTAAAGACGTTGCGCTTTTATGCCACTGTTAAATAGGGTCCTCGCAAATTACCACTCTGTTCAAATACAAAATTACAAAATGACTCCTGGTAATGCGATTTAGACCAATATATATCCCGTTTCTAGCTGTTAACCGTCATCAGGTGAAGACAATAAGTCTGAAACAGTGGATAAGTGGTAAACAAAGTTATACTTGAATGCCACCGATACATAGGGTTCGTACAACGAACCACGATGTTCAAAAACAGAATCACAAAGTGATTATTGGTCAAGCAATCATGGCGCTTATGGATGACCAAAGTAATGTGTTGCTCACATCTCCCGCACTTACACTCAACTACCGGTTTCTGGCTGTTTGTCATAATCAGGTGGAGACAGTAAGATTAGGTTCAGTGAGCCTTGAAACAGTGGATAAGTGGTAAACAAAGTTATACTTGCCATTGTCAAATAGGGTTCTTACAAATTACCATGCTGTTCAAATACAAAATCGCAAAATATTTCCTGAGCATGCTATCCAGTTTTCTTACAAAAGACCAATATAATGTGGTGCTCACATCCCGCGCAACCGGTTTCTCGCTGTGCTCCGTCCTCAGATGGAGACATTAAAACTAGTTTCAGTGAACCTTGTATCAATAGAAACTTGATAAACAACAACAAAAAAATCAACGAGAAACAACCTGAAATTAAATCATTAACGGTTATCCTGAAATACGAGCAGAGTCTCTCCAGGTCGAGAGTTGAAACGGCTCAATGACCTGTTAGATTGTCACTAACGCATTTACAACCAGTTCCTGAATGTTGTTTCGTAGAATGTGCTTCCTCGACACATGATAATTTTGCTGGATTTAATAAAACTGGATAGATGTAATAGAAAAATTACATCAGATATGTGTACATTTTTTAACGCTTTATTTGGAGACTCTGTTTTATGCTATTTTAGGGAATCATCTTTCTTCGTAGGAACCTCATCGAATATTGGTTCAAACTCAAATAATGGGCTTTCAGGTCAAAGGATCATCGAAAATTACATCCGTGTCTTTTAGATTACCTCAAAAAGATGCCGATAGCAAAGTATTAGTGTACCTAAACTTGTATCGATCGGCGTAACATTTACCAAGCTGTTTCGTGCAACAGTGTAGAGCATAACTTTATCTAAATATGCAACACATTTCAAATCACCCACAAATAAGTGATGCAACATTGAAACCACGGTAACCAAGTGGATCGAGACGGAAATTTTGTCGGTTACCATATCAACGCAAAGTGTTTGTATCAATTATTTTTTTGGTACATGTTTCATAGAAAACGGGCGTGGTGTTGAGTTCACGAAGGATCTACACGTTGAGATGGGAAAACCTGAAAAATACAATACAAAAAAGCGACGAAAATCGACGTATATCGCAGAACTCAGAACTCAGAAAGTTTTCCATGGTAGAAAAAGCAGTAATCTTGACAATCACCATAGCATGACGAGGTATACGTGGTAGCAATATAAAATCTCTCAAAAATCAAAAGGGACAGTCACATACCGCATGATTCGGCATATACTATTCCCGTTTAGAAGCGAAAACCCCAACAGATGACGGGCGTGTGATTTCTTCAGGCAAAATAGTCCAAGTAAAAGATTTTCTCACCGAGAAAACAATTTCGACGAATATCCAATCGAGAATGCGGAATGCCTAAAGCCTATGAGTGTTTTCGTGTTCGAGTAATGCCATTGGGCTTTAGCAAGTGTGCGGGGTTTTGAAGGTAAACAGGAGGTCACTACTTATCCGTCGTTGGGTAAAATCGTGTAGATTCAGTTTTAACATTCGCTCTGTGAAAGGCAAATTTCTGTTCCGGGAGATCAACTTTATAGCAAGATGATAAATCCTGTCAAATAGTTCGACATCCTTTCTCAGCCATGGTGCTTAGGCTTGGATGGAATATACCATAACAGGACGTACATAGGTATGAATTTTCCGGAGTAAGGTTTCGGACGTGAAAATACTGAATATCCTTTTAAGAAGATACAAGATACGGCAGGCTATTTTGTACACTGTCCGGTAATGATGTCCAGTCATAAGGTTAAACAACACCCAGAAACCGAGATCTTTTTCTTCGGTAGTCCAGACGAAATCTTGCGTGCCAAGCTGATACATGTGGTTCACAGATTCTGCAAGCCGCAGGGTTAATTGGTAACCCATTTGATTAAGTGTTTTTTGCTCTATTAAATCGAGCGAGGAAGCAATTAATTTGTTCACTGTCCAAACCATATTTTCATTTCGCTTCACTGGACATCCAAAGCCAATGACCATAACAATTAAGTCATTCCGGAAAACGTTTTGCTTCTGCTAGATGTGCTCATTTTTAGAAAAAAGGTTTGTTTTCCAATATACTTTGGCGCTCACATCCCCTACACTTAAACAATACAACCGGTTTCTGGCTGTTTGAGGTTATTAGATGTAGGATATGTGAGCGCCACAATATATTTATCATTTAAGTGTGCCTCGATCGCTTGGCCAGTATTCACTTTTCGATTCTTTATTTGAACTTATGTGGTTCTTTGTTAGAACCCTAATTAATAGTAGCATTCATGTATAGCTTACTATACCGCTTATCCACTGTTTAAAGGCTCACTGAACCTAATCTTACTGCCGATGAAAGCAAATAGCCAGAAACCGCTAGTGGTGTGTAAGTGCATGGTATGTAAGCAACACAATTTATTTTTAGATGTATATTTGAGCAAGGAAATCCCACAAACTTCTGTCTTTCTACACCACAATTTATTAAACTCTCTGAGTTCTATTCGACTTGAAAACAGTTCAATTCGATCTATCTAACATTCACACAGCGCCACTAATTAATCATTGGCTTCGGTTCGTTTTAGACTGCAACAAAATCAACTCGGAGCATTGTGTGAATTTAATTAATTAAACACACAATAAACAATTCAATCGTCTGAATAATTTCCGGTGCAGGAAAATGGCGTTCATTAACTCTAGGTTGATCGCAACACCAGATGTGAGGTTGAACGTGCTTTTCTCATTTTCTATCCAAGCGAAATCTTGTAACCAATAATTACCGATTAGAGGGATCTGAAACTTGGAAAAGAAAACGAAAAGTATTTTTTTTTGAAAATTTGTTGGAAGCTACAGGTTCTGTAATCGTACATCGTTACCATGAACAGTTGGGTGTTGTTTATGCTCACCCGGAAGAATTATCACGAGATTTGTGTGTGTTGTGAATATTCACGTCGGGTTACCTGTTTTGACAATCGCTGATAGTGCGGATCTCACTTTAGTACTGCATAGTATTTAGCAAGCAGTCAGTAAAAATAAATTGGTCACATCTGTATTACGTGTACCAATCCAACGGCAGATGTGAAGAAATATTTTAAACAATATTTGGATTTTTAGGCCGTTGTTGGATGAGCCAAGTACGACCAAACTGTTTAATTACATTCAAGAAGATTCAAGAATTTATGGTCACAAAAAGCACAATTAGCATATCATAGTAAATATGCGTTCAATAAGATGTATAAAAAAATTATACGATGTCACTGGAGTCAAGTAATATCCATACCCTGAGTGAATACACAGGCATCGTCAAATCGTTATGTAACAAATAACTGTTCAAGTTTCGAGTGAAAGTTATGATACAGGGAGAGGTGATAATTGCTTCGGGAAGGGCATTCCACATGAAACAGACAAGTACCGAATAGAAATATCGGCAACAGTTAGTACGGGATTGCGGAATTTGTAGTTCCGCTGAGTGGCTACGTGTGATTCCTGACTCACGGTATTTGAACAAATGTTTGAGTTGATGATCTAGAATATTCAACATTTTGTATGC
>JACCGJ010011227.1:0-14235 GCA_013407085.1 Atriophallophorus winterbourni | reverse complement strand
TTGGTTATACCTACACCGAACCTCCCGAGACAGTTTTGCCAAGACTCGTAATCTGCACCAACTCTAGCATTGAAATTACCCAATACCACTACACAGTTTCTTTGTGGCAGGTTTTTGAGCACTGTTGTGAGGTTATGATAAAAAGCATATTAATGGTTAATTATCAAAAATAATGTTTATAGGTTGGATCCGTTTATTACAGTAGAGAGGTCTATACCGTGTGTGAAGTTCCCAACGGTTTGAAATACAATTCCCGTAAGCTCAAAAACATAGTAAAGTCTAATGTATTGTGGTGCTCACATCCCCATCCCTTACACTCCACAACCGGTTTCTGGCTGTTTGCCGTCATCAGGTGGAGACAGTAGGATCAGGTTCAGTGAGCCTTAAAGTAAAGTCTCTTTTCTGACAGTGATTCCAATATATTTCAGAATGCAACCGTGGTTATTACGTAATCACTTTTTTAACCACATTGGTTTTTTGATGGAGTTTATCAAGCCATAATCACGTGCATGGATGGTGAGATCAAGATTATATGGTTAGCATGATACACCACTTGCATCCCTTTCGGTGTGTATAAAGGGGAATTTTGTAGAATGATGTTTTCGCGGTATAAATTTATTATTAGGGCATATTGTCATCAAAAGTATCCATCCACTAAACGTACACCCTCAAAAAGATGGACTACATAAGCAGAATCAATCGAGAATTGAACCTTACGTTCCATTGGGAAAAACCAACACAAACACCACGAGGCTGTCACCTCCGTTTCGGCAATTAATCAAATTGTGTCCAAGTACCCCTCCCGTCGTCCAAGGAATCGGAACCCTCAATGTTACCGAGTGTGGAAATGGTTACAATTTATCATCCGCCGTTTGTAATTTACACTCGTGCTGCGGTTACAAAACCGCTAGACACGACGGGGCATGATTAACGCGTAACGGTTACGCGTTCGTCCTTCCGTTGAAAAAAACCTTTATTCAGGGGCTAGCGTCAATGTTAGCGAATGCGTGCAGACAGAAATCGTTTCTGTGGAAGATTGCATGATAAATCTGCGTATTTCGGTCTGCCTAGTGAATCGTGGAAACAATTGCTAACACGATTCTCTAAAAAGAAATCAAAATGTAAGAAGAATTAAGTCTGACCATGAAAAACTATCTTTTAAAGTTAAATTTTGGGGACCACGATCTAAAGCTGTGAGTATACATGCTAAGAAACTAGAGTAAGAGCTTTGTTTGGGATACAAAAACTTGGGTAATAATAAAAGATGTAATATAAACATGTGAAATAAATTGAATGGAAACCAAGTTCTAAATAAATAAAAATAATAAATATAAACCGGACATGTGGGTATTTAAATTTAGGATCAACAGACTGCCTTCCTATTTGCTTCCAGAGTTGACAAAGGAGCTATTATTGATACGTCTTTTAGAGTATACTACCCAGCACTTACACCATACAGGTTTCTGGTTATGTGCCGTTATCAAGCGGAGATGGGTTCAATGAGCCTTGCAACAGCGGATGTGCAATCGTACAGTACTTCTGTGCTGTGCAGCTAACATCGTGCTAAATTGATTGACCATCGGTGGTGAGCGGCATGCTGAAACAGTCTGGAGTCTCATTACCATTTCTATTTTCTTTCTCATATCTGTCTAGGCCTGGGCAACCTGACAGTATCTTAGCCCATGTGCAGTCTCTGACTGTACGGCACTTTGCCTGGATCAGGCTTGTGCGTTCATTCATTCTACACTCATAATCCGCGATTCTTTTACCAGAAAATAATAATGAACCGATGAGTGGAAGTGGGTTTCTGCTTCAGGCGAACGATTAATCAAAACCGCTCTTGAGGACAATTCTGATTCACAATACAAGAATTTCTCCCAATGTCAGTGGATAACAAATAATTGGTAAAATCATCATATCGCCCCACAAAGCTTAGTCTTTTACATTTAACTATCTCCTTTACCACTAGGCATCGAACATAAGAACTATCGTTTTAGAGACCACAACAGACGTTGCTATCTATTTTATGACTGCTGTGCATGTAACACAAATTAAATATACCAGTGGGCAGAAAGATTCATAAACGCACGGCGGATAACACCTACGACTAGAGAGTTAATGGTTACTAATCTCAGCAATAGAATTCGATCTTGCACAAACCATCCTCCTTTTTCCCGGACTAACCTTTTACATTTTAGTTTAGTACAGTTAAATTCGAAACAGCGGCTGAAATGGGTTTTGTGACGTCAGACTGTGTTCGTTGTGTGGTTAATTTATGTGCAGAATTCGCGAAAATAACCAGAATTCGACAGCACATCATCCATACGTTAAATCACGTCTGTCATATCTAGACCAAAGGAACTCAGCACGAGAACTGAATATTAAACACATGTGGATCACGTTTGAGTTTACGAACGGTCCAATTTTTTCCTACATATCTACTGCGTTATGTGTAATGATCACTACATTAAAAATATAATTTTGATTATCATCTCAAGCTAAACCGGAGCACAGTCGAGATGAGTCACGATTTGCCTTGGGGATATTATGAAAGTTGTGCTACTTATAAGTAATCAATAAATGAAATACGTCAACCGGTTTCAGTGAAGGTTTTAATTGAAACTTGGAATGAGATGCGGTGTGCTCTATAATTGGCACTAATCACAACAGTAAACGAGTATACGAATTTATAGGTGTCTAGAGCATGGAGAATTATTCGATCGTGAGTTTTGGAGTCGTGCATATCTCATATGGATTGTATTATTGAACCGGAGAGAAGCAGAGTAGCATTCAACATATATAGAGATTCACTATCGCTAAAGGCACAAACTATGGCATTCACCGAGAACCACTTCTAAAATTTATGCAAGGACCCATTATACTTAGCAAAAGCTGACTGCAATGTATGCACACACTGACAGGTGAGGAACTGCGTCATAACAAAATCATGAACGATCGCGGAAGAATTGAACAACAGCGATCAACTAAACGAAGATGCGCGTGAACGAAAACAAAATGATTTCGTCACACAGGTGCACTCTCCGTGGGAAGGAATGATGATGACAGATTAAATTACTAAGAGAGATGTTGCGCTTAGTTAAGGTATGGTATGAAATCACAAGCCTGATTCAGACAAAGTGCCGCACAGTCAGAGACTGCACGTGGGCGAAGATGCTGTCAGGTTACCCAGACCTAGGCAGATATGAGGAGTGAAATAGAAATGGTAGTGACTCCAGCGTGTACTTGCATGCAGCTCACTACGGTGGCAAATCAATTTAGCACGGCGTTAGCTGCGTAACACGAAAGTGCTGCACGATTGCACATCCGTGCATGCTTAGTTAAGAGAACTATACCATGAGTGGGAATGAGAGAAATGATTGATTTCAACCAATAAGCGGAGCGTAACTACCACAGTAACGAATTCACTCATCATCGAAGTCACTGTTAGCCTTCTGTCAATTTCTAACATCGTAGGCGTATGATTTCATCATGTTCCACAGCGTCTCACATGGCTGCAGTCCGATTCAGGAGAAACAATATTTCATGCATGGTTCACCCGAGTGGTGCTGGCGACGCCGCTTTGTACCCAAATTCCCAAGAATCCTCATTGAAGCTGACTCATCCTCCAGGAGGAGATAGTCGCACAAAAGGAAAAAAGGCATGGTTCACGGAGATAATTAGTACTCGGTCGATCCGCTACAGACGTACGAACAAGATATTGTTGAGCTGAGTACCATTATTAGGAACCTGAGAATGCTTGGTACATAATTAAATGAGGTGCGTATATGAATCACATCGTACTCGGTACATGCGCTGAAATACCCAAGTATTAGCATAATTTCGGTATCGCTTCAAGGTTGATGGCGCTTAAATACGGTAATGTTATTGATAGCTTAAAATCGAAGTTCCATATTAACTATTTGTGACTGAATTGAGAATTTGTTTTGCATTCTGTCGTGATAAATTAGCCGCAAAGCTTCTCAACATGGTCAAAACTACATAGTGGAATTTGAATTATTAGACTACTGATTTAACGTTAGTAAGAAAGGTTATTATTTGAAGACCAGGATATAATGGAGCATCTACAGTGAACGCCTGAATAGGTATGCATGTATGAAAACACAAGCCTGATCCAGGCGAAGTGCCGCACACTCACAGACTGCACGTGGGCTAAGATACTGTCGGTTGCCTAGGCCTAAACAGATATGAGAAAAAAAATAGAAATGACAGTGAGACTCCAGCTTGTTTCAGCACTATCGGTCGCCAATCAATTTAGCCGCACGGTACAGAAATACTGTAGATGCAGCGTCAATCTTTCCGTATTTGAGTATCACTGAATTGCTCGAGATGTCCTGGCGCATATCTCAGCAAACTTCTTCTTCTGTTTGATATAAACCCCAGCACTTGCTTGAAGAACTGAGGCCGTATGCTGTCGGCAATCCTTTCGCAAACCGTTAAGAAATGTCCACATGGTGGGATGTTGGAACATCAAACATGGAGTCACTTGGGAGGAACGGCAGAGTGCATGTTGGGTCGTTCCTTCTTATACCGTTTTGATGCCTGAGTGCCCGCGAGATAGCACGTTTTTGAGGTAATGCCTTTAGAGTGCTTAATAACAGACCGAATGTGACCGAAGTCCGTGAGGCAGAGGGGGTTGCATTAATTTCTAACATTTTTCCCTTCATTTTAGCCACCGCATTCTTTGCCAAAACTATTTCTTTATTGCACTCGTGATTTTCAAGTGCGAAATTGCCATTATTTGATTGTTTCTCGGAACAAAACTCGTTTCCCTTGTAAATTAATGTCCTTCGACCTTTGCTACTTGTACCATATTCCAGAGTCATTGCACACATATAAATATCTTCTTATCTTAAATACCTTTCCTGGGGATTAAGTTTGTGAAGATTAAGTGGCCGGACACCGTTCGATCCTATGAATTTTAGTGCACCAACATATGCGTGTTCATCGACTAACGAAGGTCGCCGGTGTTGATCTCCTGGATAAGTGCAAACCCCACGAAACCTGTCGTCGGTAAGATAGAGGAGCACTGAAACCCACATTAGACGAACAATATTATACTTGGGAGCCATTGATGAAGAGGTTTCGCACAACGAACTACAATATTCGCATACAGAATCAGCGTGATTACCAGTTGAGGGTTCAAGAGGCTTAACAAGATCAGTATACTTTGGTGTTCACATCACCCGTACATCAAAGACGGTTTCTGGTTGTTTGTCGTCATCAGGTAGGGACAGTAAAGACTAGGTTCAGTGCGCATTGAAACAGTGGAAAAGTAATAATATTTGGAAGCCAAATTGAACAAATGTTGCGTACCAACCCAGAGGGGAAAAGAGTATCAACTCCAATTACTCCGGGTAATGACCCCCCATTTAGGGTCAGACAAAACTGTACAGCATGCACAACGATTCAACGGTTTTTCACGGTTTTCCAAATTCGATTCGCATCAATCTTGGAAACCTTGGGCACAAATCGAATAGTCACGGAAATTCGGGTACCCCGACGGAGAAACCCTTCATTACCGAATGCACACGGTTGATGTTCACCGTTCAAGATCACCGAACAACCACTTGAAAAATCACCCGAGTCCGCGGGGTGTTGCGAAAGAAGACGGTCCGATTGAAGTTCCCGAATCCCGTGCATGTAATGTGTATAAAGAAGATCGGAAACAATATTCAAACTGCGCGGTTGAAGCAGTGCTGAGCCAACGTAACGCGAGGCGTAGTCTGTGGTCTGCAACCGAATGGGATGAGAACGTGCGGGGGAGACTTACATCGGGTTCCGATTGAGGGGGAAGCGGCTGATAAAAGTCAAGCACACCGTACGAGACGAGGTTGATGGTAGCCACTACGGGATAGTACAGAGGTCCGTCATGGTGAGGCTACAGAGAACGTGTGAGAACTGAATTGGCAACGAGAAAAAAGAATAAAATGTAAACGAAAATCAATGTTACCGGTTCGGTAGATTTCGAAGTTGGTCTTGGCAATAAGAGGTCGCGAACTAATCGTTTCTGAACGCATACGTTGGTGTAAATATCTGATGGTTATGTCCCAGCTGTCTTTAAAATGCCTAAGCTAAGTTTTCGTGACACGTTATGGGAAAGCGTGTAAGCTACAGAGAGAAGGCATCTTCAGGTTTCACTAGGTGTTGACCAGATAGGATAGAATCGAACCATTCCTCTTCCTGGAACAAGTTTTATGCAACCAACTCGGGTGATGTTAAGACGTTCGCTTTTGCGTGGCAACTTCGTGATCTCTTATCTGGTCAACAGCGACCAGGCTACGTCAACCAATATCACATGTTATTGAGTTCGTTAAATATAAGATTGGTTGTGCGAACAATGATGACTGTAAGTATGTACGGAGTGAACTAATACATCATAATCATACCAAGCTAAAAGCATCGTGAATTCGAATACGCAGATAATCAATAACTTAAAGGAAAACAAGCTAGCGAAGAACGCCGATATGTATATGAAGATAAATTTGTAGTTTCAGTGTAACCAACGGTTTCTTTTGTATATTTTGATTAAAACGATGCGACACAATCGTACAGCATTAAACATGATACATTCAATGAAACACATTACGCCACCAAATTCGGCTTTGCTGAACCTAGCGTCGTGATGAGCTTCGTTAGTCCAGCGGAGAAAACTCATGGACTGGCCAACTAGTTGCTTCTCCTAATCTCTATCAAGCTCTCCGAAAAAAACCATAATCTGTCATTACCCTATCGCTTTATGAACCCTTTTGCTAATTTTGACCGTGATTTACTGCGCACAATTTGTCGTAATCTCGATTGTGTGGGATGTTTTAACATTTAAACTTTGCTTTGATTTTGACTCGGGTACGTACTCCATATTGTTTTGACATAGACTCGGATTTTAACCCGGTTGATCCCAATAATGGAGGTATGTTTTTCGTATATTTTGATTGCCTCAATACAGTACCGCATTTGTTGACAAATCCTCGTTGAGTTCTGATTTACCTGGGGATTTTGAACGTCACTCAACGTGGGACATTTTCTTTATTGTCAACGACAATCAAAATCTCGGCCATGACAAACGAGTAACCATCAGCGAATTTTTCAGTCAGCGACATTTTGACCTTAAAACCCGTCGGCAGACATATTTATTGGCAAGACGATGCTGCCATCGAATTCAAGCGATTATTCGTAGACAACGGGTGCCAAATACTAATGCCAGCAAACATCTTCGCTCGAATCTACCAGGTTTGGCAACCGTAGGGTAGCGTAAATTGCATGACAAGGTTATTCACCCGGTCTTATAAAGTAATTTTACTCTCCGATTCTTATACGAGTGCTCAGTCTACTTTACACCGACTATGTAGTATCATACCATCCTTCGGTATGCGCTTTCCAAGTGCAAAGTTCTGCTACAAGATATCGATCCGATCGAAACAGCGCTAAGACTCAGTAATGAGGAACTTGAGATTGTAGACTGTTTTGCCTATTTCGGCAGCAACGCTTGTTTAAATAAGATCTCAGCTCACATTTCCGGAGCTACGGTAGCTTTCGAAACTTAGGTCATCTGTGGCGTCAAACAGGTTTGTCTTTAAAGCTCGAGGCTAGAGTCTATAAGGCTGCAGTACGCGCGGTTTTACTGTACGGATGCGAAACCTGGACACTGTGAAAAGAAGAAATAAGGCGTCTACAAGTCTTAGACAATCGCTGGAGTTACTTGGCACCATTGGATACGTAACGCAACTATCCGTAATAGAATCTTTGGCAGCGACGTAGAAATCTAAAAACAAGACTTTGCTGGTTAGGCCACGTATTGCGAATGGAAAATCATTGTTTTCCTAACACGGTTTTGTTCGCCACTCCTAACTCGGAATGGCGTCGTTGTAAGGGTGGCCAGACTCTGACTTGGCTCAAGTAGATGAAGGCTTTGACTGTTAAACTAGTTGCGGTTGGTGCGATCCGTCTTTCGGGTTGGGGTCTAAAAGACAAAAATTCAGCGGTTTTTACGCTTAGCGATATGGCCCAAAATCGTGTCCAGTGGCCGTCTTGTTGTAGACATCTTCTTGGAGTATTTGATTAATCTTGTCTGATGTCAAGTGAAGTGGTTTTCGACCACTGGTGTCTCCGACGCATCCTAATGTTCGATGGGATGAGCGGGATAACGAATGACGAGGTTCGCCACCGTTGTTTTGATATCCCTCGCCTGAGTTCGATATTGCGGCAACACCGACTGAGATGGTTTGGCCACATCCTGAGACGCTCAGACGCTGAACTAACCAGGATGACACTATCGCCGACACCCTGCGCAGAATGGCGTTGTCGTAGCGGAGGACAAGTGAAGACTTGGCTCGCCACCGTGAGATTCGGACGTGGAGCTGCTTGGCCTACGATCGTTTTACGGATGGCGCACGTGGGACCGGACCTGGCTTACAATCTGCGTGGATCTCGCTTCTAACCCCCGAGCGTGGCCGGCTGCAATCCGTGATGTCAAATGAAGCGACTCATCCTCCAGAGGAGATAGTCGCATTTAAGTAAAGTAAAGTAGTAGTGAAGTGGCGAGGAAAGTGTTTTATGATGCGTGACAGTGAAAGCCGCAAGGAAGCTGCTTATGTCGCTCTACTCGTTCACAACACTTGCTTGAATGCATGGTTGATTCGAGGTGTGGGCACCTCATCACTTCATAGGTTCAGTATGGTATGGTATGAAAGCACAAGCCTGCTCCAGGTTCAGTAGCCTTTGAGGTGCCACCCTTCCCATATCTTTTGGAATATTTTACTATGTCATGGTTGTATGGTTGGTACTTGCTACCGGTGTAATGCTGTCTATGATGATGACGTACATGCATGCATACATACCAGATGAAATAATGAATCAAAATTGAATCCAACTCACCGATATGCCTTGCCCAGGTTCGTACTCATTCACAAGCACGTGATTAGCTTTGTTCTCACCGAAAATACCCAAATCGGAAACGCGGTCCATGAACGGATGCAGCCACTACAAACAGCAGGTGATATTCTCGCCGCGGAGCTTACATCTGGAATACGTTCTTTCAGCATTCCCTTTGGATGTGGGGTTCCACCCCATTGTTGTAGACGGCGTCCACTCAGAGTAACCCAACGCGGAGACGGGCAAGAGTAAATTCGATTCCGCAAAAATTCTTCTTCCTCTTTTGAGATGAAATTAGGGATATAACGAAGCTTTGGTGGGAAGTTGGATATACAGTAGTCATCAGGTTTTACAGGCGACATTTAAATGGCAGATATCTGATGAACCAAATGAATGTAACCTGAAAAATAAGTAAACAAAATCCGCCTGACGTTTAGGTTAACTGATAAGATACAAGGCGAATGTGCAACTTTATCACGAAAATAGGAAAAACGCCTATGGGCTGCAATATTATATACAGATAAAAGAAATAGAAGCAATAGAGAAAAAGAGTGAGTGAATAATGAACCGCGAATATAATTTATTGCCGCTATTATTAATATTAGTATATATGCGTGAAAGCACAAGTCTGATTCAGACAAAGTGCAGCAGTCATAGACTGCACGTGGGCTAAGATACTGGCAGGTTGCCAAGGCTTAAGCAGGCATGATAAAGAAAATAAAAATGGCAATGAGACTCCAGTGTGTTTCAACATGCAGCTCACTACCGGTTGCAAATCATCATCACAGACAGAATTACACCGGTAACACGTACCGAATGCTTAACTGCCACACAAACATGAAAAAGTAAAATCCTAAAAGATAGGGAAAGGTGGGACTTAAATTGCTACGGATTTTATAGAAGAGTAAGCACAAACAAACTGGGAAGAGGTGCCTACACCTTGAATGGAACATGCATTCACACAAGTTTCGTGAACGAGCAGAGCGACATCAGCACGGCAGCTTCCTTGCGACTTTCACTGTCATGCATCATAATAAGCTTTTCTCGTCACTCCGCTTGACAACATACAAGATTAAGCAAACACTCCAAGAAGATGCTACGTGCAAGACCGCCATTGAACACGGTTTCGGGACATATCATGACATGATAAAAATAACGTGCATGTGGTTTCATTACCACAAACAAATAGCTGTGATGCCAGCTAATACCCACTCTTGTAGTTGGTGGCGTACTAAACGGTTTTTTTCTTTTCTTCCTCATATCTGTCTAGGCCTGGGTAACCTGACAGTATCTTAGCCCACGTGCAGTCTCTGACTGTGCGGCACTTTGCCTGGATCAGGCTTGTGCTTTCATACATACATACATACTAGGCGGTTACAGTTTGCTATTTTGTTCCACCTTCCATCGGCAGTTCCACACAGAGAAACTGGGAGCGAGTTACTCAAGGTGGTCCTATATATTTAGTGAACTGCAGGCTGAGAGAATTTTTCGACCGCAATGCGTTTCCTATTCGAAGGCTTCGTACCGGAGAACTTTAACGAGAACCTACACCGCACAAGAGCATGATCTGAATCTATGCAGGTATTCCAAAAGGAGCGGCAGTCCTCAATGCAACCTCTCCAGCGAGCACTTATGTCGATATGGTCGATTGGGCAGGTCAGCTTCCATCCGGCGAGCGCCATGTGGCACATTGACATCTTTCATGGCGAAAAGAAGTGATGCTTATAAATAATCGAGATTGTGCACATAATTGTATTAACCATTCGTCATTATCTGTGTGTTGGCCTTCAAGACCGAACACGTCACCTATTTGTGATTCAGATGTATCTAAGCGACCCAGTCTGGCATTCATATCTCCCGCTAAGACAACAATATACAAGCATATCTGATTAGAAGATTTTGAGTTTGGTCTAAGATTAGTGGTTAATCTAACTGCACGCATTCTTCTATTGCAAGGAATCCAATCGATTAGACAGGATTGGGCACGTGAATCATGTCGATTCCTTGACATGGCTGTACAGCGAATGGGTAGCAATCAATTCTGATAAGTCACGTCCAAACTGATGGGTGGGCGAGCCTGACGATACACCCGGAGAGTTGAAGCCTCCTATTAGGAGGACATGGGTGAAGTGTTAAGAAAGTCCGAGTCGGATGGCAGCCAGTAAAGAAGAGTCTGTACCGGATTCCGCATTTGGAGGGCAGTAAATCACACATAACAAGGCTACATCGTCGAGCTGCAAGGAAACTGTACACCACAGTGTCAGGCCTGGGCAACCTGACAATATCTTAGCCCACGTGCAGTCTCTGACTGTACGGCACTTCGCCTGGATCAGACTTGTGCTTTCATACATACAGTGTGTCAGGAACAGATAGATCAGGGTATTGGATCGGTTTACAGCGTAGTGCTTGATTATAATACAATAAAACACCTCCACCCCTAGTCTCACGATCAATGAAGAATGACAGCGTGTTTGGTTCCAAAGGTTGTCATAGCCGGGGGTAGCAGTGGGGATAATCTCCCACTGTTTATAAAATGCTCCCATATGGCGCGCGTCTCAAATAGCCTCTGACAACCAAGTCCAGCTTCTGGCCTGCACGAGTGGCTCCCCAAGCCCGGCGGAATTGCTTCTACCAACAGGAGAAGGGGCGAGGGCGAGTGACTGGCGCCTGAAAACCAGTTTGCTTCGGGCAGATGTAGCTCGTTAGCCTGGGATGGCATTTCATCTAAGGGAAGGAAAACCCTAATATCAAACCTCCGCTGCCTTGGGGGATACCCGATCGCGGGAAAGGCTTCGGGAGAAAACCCTGAGGAAAAATCTGGAACAGAGTCTGGTTGACGGTTAGTTGGTGCACACCACCTCTTTCTGGCAACTTTCTGCTGCCTTGCAGGTCACACTTGGTTGTGCAAAGGCTAGAGAAGCTGACTCGAACAAACGCCGAGTGGTGCTGGGGACGCCGCTTTGTACCCAAATTCCAAAGAATCTTCATTGAAGCCAACTCATCCTCCAGGAGATGGTCGCACAAAAGAACGAAAGAGAAGAACAGCGTGTTTGGGGGCATTAGTTAAGTATCCAATATGGTATATGGTATGAAAGCACAAGCCTGATCCAGGCAAAGTGCCGCACAATCAGAGACTGCACGTGGGCTAAGATACTGTCAGGTTGTCCAGGCCTAGACAGATATGAACGGGGACATAGAAATGGAAATATGGTTGGGATCAACCAGGTTTCTGTGATGGCAATGAGATCGAATTATTTTGTCGAATGGAGCAGTTTTAATTCGAAGAATGTATTCATGAATCCCCGGTTGTTCGTATAGCAACAGGACAGTGTATCGCGGTGGAGTTGGGTATCGCGAGGTGTACCATCTAGGAAGCCGATCCAGAATGGATCGGCTGTGGTAGATTTTTTGAGGCGGCTGCTTCATATAATTCCGGCTGATCGACTGAGTGTGCCCGTTATGTCAGTTTGCTGTTGTATGAAAAGCCATTGCTCATAGTCGTCAGCGTCGGAAAGCTCGGGAATGCCGTGTACATGTATGCTACGTTTGTCACTGTCATGTTTCCAGTCAAAAGAGGTTTTTTGTTCGCTCGCCGTGCGGCCCATGGTAGGTCCGCGAAAATGCGGACTGGGGTAGGGGAGTTGCGAAACGTGTACGTTGAGAGAAGCACGGTTCCAGCTGCTTCAAGTGACTTTAGTGTGACACGGAGAAGTCTGGGTTCTCCTGGGTGAGGCGAATTCGGAGGCCTGGACAACCGCACGATGCTATCGGCTTCCGAGGAAACTTGAAGGGTACGGCAAATTTGATCCCATTGCGAAGTCTTCAGATAGACGTTCTTTGAAACACGGCTACTTCGATTCGGTACATTTGTGTTTATTACTGTCATTTTCCTGTCCCCAGAATTATACATAGGGTTTTTTTGTTGATTAATAGTTCAATAGTATATTTATGGTAAAATAAGCACATAGCTTCAAATAACCACAGGATGTGTTTACAGTGGATCGAAAAATAGGATAAAGAAAAAAACGTCAGAATGGGGTTCAAGGGAATAAATTGGTCAGCATAATCAGTACGGGTGCGGGGAGGCCTTATAGCGGGCCACACTCGCTTTGGAGTTGCGTCTTCCCGAGTTCGCTAGGCGGTAGCTTGAGAATAGGGAGGCTTCGGGGTTGTGTTAGACCTTTCCGGGATTCTTGTGGCATTTGTACGGGTAGGAGATCGACTCCAGACACGGGAAATAGTGAGTCTGAAAGAGTGGGAAACTTGGAAAGCATTATAATCGGTGTGAATACAGAAGAAAAAAATGTCACGCAGAATAAACATACCCTTTCATATGTGTGTCCAAGCGTTGTTTAAAGGTTGAGACTGATTGGGAGTTTACAACGGTTGCCGGCAGTGCGTTCCATACTCGCGTAATTCGAAGCGGTAAAAAATTACTGCGGCAATTTAACCGGCTGGTTTGGTGTGAGAGCTTGAGATTATGTCCACGGTGATTGACAAGAGGAGACAAGATAAACATATTCCTGCATGGATGATTGATTTCAGTAAGTGCACGGAATGTGAAAATCAGATCTCCCCGCAGACGACGGTATTTCAGGGAAAAGAGTTTACATCTTCTCAGACGTTCCTCATATGCTGTACTGGACAAACCTCGAATAAACTTGGTAGCTCTGCGTTGAGGTTGCTCCAGTTGCTGTATATCCTTCTTTAGCCATGGACTCCATGCGCAGACAGAGTATTCCAGCGATGGACGAACATAGGCTGTCAACAAACGTGGCAGGATCTGTGCGTGAAAATGTCCGAAGGCTCGTCTAAGAAATCCTAGATTTCTGTTTGCCGATCCAGCAGCCTTGCAGCAATGACGAGAGCAGCCTAGGTCCCGCTGCATAATGATTCCAAGGTCCGTTTCGCTCTCGACATTTTGTAGTTGCTCACCTCAAGGGTGTACGGAACTGGTGATTTAATTTTCAGTGAAAGAGTATGGCACTTAGATGTATTAAAATTCAGGCGATTTTCAGATGACCACTTGTGTAGCACATCTAGATCGGCCTGCAATTTGTCGTGGTCATCTGATGTCTGCTGATGTCGCCAAAGCTTGATGTCATCCGCGAACATAAGAAATGGTGACTTTATTGTTAACCCGATATCATTGATGAAAATGAGAAATTATCGTGGGCCTAGTACGGAGGACGCCTAGCGGGAGGACGTTTTGCATCCATCGATGGGACTAAATGTGGCTTCGAGATATGGAGATCAATAGGCACACGAGGTGAGGCAGCAATCACTTTGGAGTAGCCAAGC
Source organism: Atriophallophorus winterbourni (assembly GCA_013407085.1). NCBI lineage: Eukaryota > Metazoa > Platyhelminthes > Trematoda > Plagiorchiida > Microphallidae > Atriophallophorus > Atriophallophorus winterbourni. The sequence goes on along the minus strand of JACCGJ010011227.1, from coordinate 45 downwards.
TTGGTGGCATTCTTGGGGCGGAAATTGTCCTTGGAAGAGTGAGAT